>CAMZMU010000096.1:19119566-19306151 GCA_947311845.1 Poa pratensis | reverse complement strand
CCCCCCCCCCCCCCCCCCCCCCCCCCCCCCCCCCCCCCCCCCCCCCCCCCCCCCCCCCCCCCCCCCCCCCCCCCCCCCCCCCCCCCCCCCCCCCCCCCCCCCCCCCCCCCCCCCCCCCCCCCCCCCCCCCCCCCCTCCATCGATGATTCGTTCTTTTGGTCAAATTCGGTGGAGACGACGGCAGGGGCATCTTTGGGTTGGGAAGACTTTGTTTTTGCCACACTAGTTTTTTCCCATTTTGCTTTTGCCACTCTAAATTTTGACATTTTTCTTTTGCCCTGCCAGTTCCTTGTAATACATAATTTTTGCCCTTCCTGGGCAAAAAAAACGAAAATGGTGAAATTTTGTTTTGCTTTTGCCCCTACTGTTGTTGTTTTGGTTTTGGTTTGCCCCCTCAAAAGGGCAAAAGAAAAATATCAAAATTTAGAGTGGCAAAAGCAAAATGGGCAAAACCTAGTGTGGCAAAAACAAAAAAAACCTTTAGGGAAACATAGTGAGCGACATTGGGAGGTGAGCGGAGAGACATGCGGAAAAAAAGGAAAAAAGACACTAATAGATAGGTCGGTGTAGTGATTGATAAGGGAAATCATGTCACTAAGGGAGGAGTTGGCTTATATTCTTCATTCAAGTCTACACCTTGATCTTCTAGTTATCCTTTAATTTGTATTCTTTACTTTTTTTCTTCTTCTTTTGCTTGTTCCCTCGTGTTCATCACCACCCCTCTAGTCAGCCCGTGAACAATAGTACAATCCGTATCAGAGAGGAAGGTGAGAGAGAAGTTTGGCGACGGAGTACGACACCGGAGCTGGCACGGGAGGTCGACGGGAGGGAGGGCGGTGCGTGCGTGAAATTTCCATGTGGTCGTTGGGCCTTCCTGCATGCGTTTTGATATTTTGGGTAGGAATAACCATATTTGGTCCTTGGGTGTGAAAATATGGGTAACTACCCAAAAAAAATGGTAGGGACACTTACGGGCATGCTTCTAGAGCAGATTTTTTGGCCAGACCCAAATTTTCAGTTTTTGGATATCCGATCTATTATGGGTTTGTTTTTGTAGATACTCTTATTGTTCTGCGAAAGAGGTTTCTATTAGTTCAGCCAAGTTTCCACTTTCATGTTTACGAGTCAATTTCGAAATATATGTGTGTGATAGAGGCTCGCTATTAAGCAATCATATTGGTGAAACTTTAGTCAATTCTCCTATCTATCTATCTATCTATCTATCTATCTATCTATCTGTACTTGATATAAAGCAAAACCCCACTAAGGTGTCATTTGAGTTGTCTATCTAGACATGCAAGCTATCCACATCACCTACTATTTTAGCCAATCAATTGTCCATGTCGTCATCACTAACATTTGTTATTTATTAACAGTTGTATATATTTACATGCAACATATACACATCATCAATTTTTTTAAGCCATACAATTGTCCATGTCACTAATTTGTTTGAACACATCATACCTCTTTATTCATTCATAATCAAAATTACATCATGAGCCAAAAGAGGTACTATGATTGGGGTGGATTATTGTCAAATACACAACCATTTCACGCCAATTAAATTTAGCCTCTCAACTACAATTGAACCTCTCATACTTTTGTTGACAACTTCCTTGTTTTGAAACAGGATTTTGTCGTCAACTTCATATTTTATGTGTCTTATAACTTTATTTACACATTAAAGTTTCTAAAGAGATTCACGCCGCAATGCGCGGGGTTTGTACTAGTATCTCTTATAAAGAAAAAACCCCATAAACATGCATATTAATGATTTTGCTATCCACGTCATCCATCCTCTTAGACAATCAATTGTCCATGTCATATCCACTAATATTTATTAATCCTACATGCAATCTCCATATCATCCATTCCCTCGACCATCCAGTTGACCATATTAATAATTTTAATGCATACTCATTTCATTAAACTTAGTATCTTGACTATGAACAATTGAGTTTTGCATATTCTTTTGGACACCTTAATGTGTCAAACATGTTATACCAGTTTGTTTACATAATCTTCTATATCTAAATAGCAAACCCCCACTACAAGGAATTCTCTCAACATGCAGCTATGACACCTCATCATTGTGCCACCTCGGATTTTCTTCCATCGCAGCCTCCCATGCCGTCTATTAAGCCACGTCATCATTAGTTGGTCATGCAATGTTTATTGTCTTCTCTTCCAACAAGTTTTGCCCCGATTCTCCTATCAATTTGTTGTAATGTGTGTGCTCTCCTTTCCCACCATTTCATCATTAATTACCCTTTGTTTAGGTCCCATAAATTTCCTAGTATTTATCAGGTTCATATCTCAGTATTACTGTAACGTCATCAACTATTTTTTTAGAGCGTCATTTTCTCCACTTAATCCTACAGCTCTTCTACATAGTTTTCTTCCACCACAGCCTTCCATGTCGTCTATTAAAGCCACGTCACCATTAGTTTGTCATGCAATGTTTACTGTCTTCTCTTCTAGCGGGTTTTGCCTTGAGGGTATGGCGAGCTCGTGAATTGAAGCAGCCAAGAAACTGTATCTATGAGGACGTGCAAACCAAAAGTCATGAGTAATTATAGCAAGATTAATCATGAATCAATTCGGGTGAGCTCGACAGATTACTGAGAGGTTACAAACATGCGCTGGCCGGAGGAGGAGCCGTCCTCATGGTCGTGCTTCCCCTTGCCGTTCCACCGTAGCAGCATTGCGCCGGCTAGGGTTTGTCTCTTGGTGGCGGGGGAGCACGATGGGGGCTAGGTGTGGGGACTGGGTGTGGACGACATTGTGTGGACATTGCCGGAGCCGGCGACCTTCCTGTCAAAACAATTTGACATAAAAGCTTGTTGGTCAGGCCACAGTGCTACCTAGCGGCGTGGCAGTTTTCATGTACACTGGGATTGACAACCACACACACCACGTGCAAAGCTGTTGCCCAGGAGGTCAGATATGTGCTCAAGGTGATCCTTGATCTGAAAATGTATGAGTACTATACTATTTGGAGCTACACCTATGCCAACGGCCACTATATCCTGGACGTTGAGTTCCCAGACAATGAATTAGTCCTCCGGTATGACTATGGTAATTTGATGTAATCATTGGTTTTTCAGCCTGCCAATTAAGGGTATTCTGAAAGAAAAATGTAGGATAGGGGGGCCTATGCCCCCCCCCCCCCTCCCCGCGCGCAACTCCCCATTGGCACTAGAGAAGCTCTTCCACTATCTGCATTGATAACCGCAGCCATCAGGTGTATCATGTCGTCTATCTGGCTATATATCTGACCCAATCCTCCACAACTAGTACGATTGTATGAACCACACTACCACATAATTTTCCGGACGACAGTGTCAATGCAACTGCATTCCACGATCCTAGCAGCGCCTGGTACATACTTTATTCAATTATGCGTATGTAATAACCCTACTCATAATGTCTTACAAATAAATGAAAAATAAAATGAATGTTTTTGCTTGTGCGGCTAAAAAAATGTAAAAAGTCAACACATACCTGTTTCAAGGTAAATTAAAGGCATCTTGTAATGGAATTATGAAAGTGTCATGTTTCATGTAGGCATAAAAAATGCATATCTAACGGAGCCGGGCCTTACCGGTCAAACATCTACCGCAAAAAAACCTCTTGATTCGTGCAAACTGCATACCCTGGGCCTCGTATTCCTGCTGTAAAGTGTGTGTCTTGATTTACTCCAGATGAGTGGACCCAGGCACGTGGTGCCCAACTCCATCCCGCTTTACATACTCTCTCACTTGCATTATTGCGGAGGCTCCGCCGTACCTAGTTCATCCCATGTGATATTCCTTGCCTATTCTTTTCACTAGTTCTGTTCTTAAAATTGTATCGGCAATATCTTTTCAACAGAGTGTCTGATATTTTATATGTTTTTATATTTGAGTTACTGGTGACGAGATCTTCAAAACAAGATCAATATTGGATATGTTTTGAAAAGGTTTAAAATTTAAATGTGAAACTATATCAAAATAATATGACATATATTAGATACATTTACAACATTTGTGTCATACCAAATATGATTAAGTTATGTATTAGAAATCAATTATTTTGATTATGGATTCTAGGTTTATATCAACAAACTATGAAATATATATGATACACACATGTATATCTCTTTTTTTTTTCAAAATAGTTTCAGCTTATTTCAGAAAAAGTTTCAAAATATTATGAGATACTAAAACTGAACAAGACATTTGTCAAGTATGGGTTCCGTAACATATTGGTATCAAACAAATATGACATATATTTACCAAATTTGTGTCATACCAAATACGATCCAAGTAAATTTCAAAAGTCAATTATTTTGTTTATGGATACCAGTATGGTATATCCAATCAAATTATCAAACAAACAAGATATGTTTAAGTGAGCTTAGTAACATCTTGGTATCAAAATAAATTGACATATATTTCATTCATTTCTGAAAACTGAATCATAGACTCATATCAAATACATTTCAAAAAAAAACCAAATACATATGTCAAACTGATGCTAGTTAACCAATTAGATGTATTATAGGCGAGCACCAAACAACAAATGCATTAGAGATCAAGAGAAAATTACACGCAAATGTCAGGGGAAAGCTGAAAGGGCTCTATCGAACAAATTCCTGCTGAGAGGGCTCCAAAAACAGATGAATTTTTTTACACGCAAACTCTATGTAGAAGGTAGCCAACCTCGCCTGGATCGGCGTCACCGCCTCCGTCCTCATCTCTCCCTACCAAATGCCCGCAGCCTCGCCGTCGTTCCGGCCGCAGGCCTGCAGCCTCACCGCCGTTCCGGACACCATCTCGTTGGTCGACACGCCAACTCGTCGTACCTTCGTCGCAGCACCGCTGCTGCCTACCGAATGGAATGGAGGCGCCGTCTTGCAGGTCAAACTGGATCACTCCGGCGGCCGGCTTGCCGTCACGCCTCTGCAGCGGTGCTGCATTTTCTAGATCAAGATGCAGCCAGGGGAGAGAAATGTGTGAGAGAGAGCAGGGGTGGGTGACCGGTGGTTCGGTTTTAATGGAACGAGTGGGCCAGGCTTGTATTCTGTACGTGTCTTTAATGTGTATCCTAAAGGAACTGCTGCAGCAAGAAATACTCCAACAAAAAAGAAGAATACCGGGTCCGCAGCCCGAATCGCAAGCAAGCAAGGAATGGCTGATTCTTGACCGGTAACCAGCGGCGCCGGCAGAAAAATCGCGTCCATGTAGGCATCTAGATTTGAATGTGTTCCGATGCCAAGAGGAGGACTCAGAGAAAGTCAATGTCATGGGATTCGGTAACAACCAAGGATGCAGATGTAACAGTTGGAACAATTGCAAGAATACATTGCAACAATACAAATGAGAGCGTAATTTCATTTATGAAAAATAGACAAGAGATGTTTTAGCCTTAGGATATTGAAACAAAATTTGTGAAGACTATCAAACCCCCACGACAACGCATGATCTTTCCTTGCAACGCTTGTAGGAAGGACGTGGAGCGGGCATTTGGTGTGCTCTAAACTCGTTGAGTTATTGTCCACCATGTTGCTAGATAATGGTCATTAGATCAAATGTTAGAGGTCGTGTCTGTTTGTGTCATCATACACAACATGATCCTAGAGAGTAAGTGGTGATCAATGAGTGTTTGATCCGGAGTGGGACTTCATGGACCGAGCCAAATTCTAGAGTCCTTACGGAGTTTGCAGCTTCCTTGTTATGCATCAGAAATTCGTGACAAAGCTGTTCATCGACAACTTCCTTGTTATGCATCAGAAGTTCGTGACTAGGCTGTTCATCGACAACTACAAAATATCTAGTTAAGCACATGTGGACACTAAGAAAACCAATATTTTGATTATCATGTGTGGTAGTGGACTAAACTTTCTATTTTTCCAACCTTTTGGAATATTAATTTCAATTTGAATTATTGTATTAACCTATATTATTATAATGTTTGAATTTTTGTTTCGTTAAATGATGAGAAAGAATACCATTCAATAGAATTGCATCATCTAGGTTACAAATTTGAAGAAACTGATGAAAATAGCCCTCAAAACGGATATAATAAGGAAGCGTCCAGACATAATCAACGGAACGCCGCTGGAGACACTCTTAGGTTCTACAGTTTGCATCTGCCACACAGGAAAAAATATTCTTCCACGGTTCCACCCACACGCTCTCTACCAAGATTAAAAACTGCCACTTCCATTTACAGAAGTTAAGAAAGCAAAGATCAGCCAGTTGGTACTATACACCCGTTTTGAACTTATCAAATTTGATAAAAGGGAGCAATACTCCTGTTGCAACTGGCAACTCTTCCAAGGCAATAGTGACAATGATAGCAGAAGACGAGACTATACACTTCGGGCAATGACCTTATCACAAGGTACTATACGGATTGCCAGAAAACAGAAAGTAATGAGGTAATATATCCTTCACATCACAGCCAGAAAACAGAAAGTAATGAGGTAATATATCCTTCACATCACAGCCTCAGATGTTTTATCCTGATATGGATGGTACTGAACGAACAAATGAAGATTGTCATCCGACTTGCAAGGTGTCGAAAGAGTAATGTGGACGACCATAACGCTAGCCACGGTTAATCCGAACTGCACGAAATGGAAGTTCTGTTTATACAGCAATATGATCACCAGTACAAATAAGCTACGGAGTACAAAAATGAAAACCAGAGACTGGATAGATACTCATCGTTCCAGCTCATGAACTCTCTCCAGCTTAATCTTCAATGTACAGTGCTTCATGCCTGTGACATTTTTCCATAAGTTTCCATGTGGAATAAAACTAAAGGTATACATGGTCATCCAACTGTTCCACCCTCCTTGATTATTACACCAAGTTCACTTTTGTTCATTCCTTATTTGCTACAGGCATTCATAAGCTGTGAGAATTTCAGTGGAAGGATGGATTAATGATTTGGAGCTTCTGCTGTTAAGACAATGTATATATGGTCTGACTGTAAAGCAGCAGTATGCACTACCTAGCATCCAGTGTACCAGTATCAGCTCTTTTTATGTATAATATCTTGGTATAATTAACTTGAGGTGCCCCATATTCCACCTCAACTTCATGAGATATGATGTCAATTCCCCGATTGAAAAGGGGAAGATAACAGCACTTGCTTCACTGATATAATTAAATTGAGATGTTCCAGCTGTAACATCATACAATTGGTAGCACCGTAGCAGACAAGGTCGGTGATGACAGGAGACCAGACCATTTAGGGATAGCTTGAGTGGGCAGCTATCTCATATAGTGTAGGAATATGCGCATAAGATCTTCCTAGGACATTGAAATAATTAATGAGAAAATTTATCTACAAAAAATGTGACTTGAATCTGCAAGAGCAGTTATTTCTACTTGGTACAAAAATATAATAGGAGTATGTTACCTCGTGTAAGGTCCAAGCCACCTACTGATGAACCAATGCAGTAATCCTTCAGATCTCGTTGAAAATGGAGGACTGGCGACATAGCACGCACTCCGCATCACTTTGAGCAACAAGTTTAGAAGCCGAAAGACAAAGCATGCTGTTCAGGTATTGTTCACCATTTTAATTAGAAAAGCAGTCTCCGTTGCTAATTCCTTGGTTTCCAAATACTTGCTTTCTTCTACAACATCTGTTGTCAAGTTGAGAATTACAGGCCGCTCTGGATCATATTGAGTAAGTTCACGGACTTTTGCAACCCATTTAGCGGCTTCCCATACACCAAACCTATCATTCTCAAATGCAACAATTGGTTTAGTCAAATACAGTAACTAGAAGATAAGGGTAGAATACTACATATACAGATAGTTTGCAATATAAGCTCTAGAGGAAGAATACTGCAAATACAAATAATTTAATGTAATCTCTAGAGTGTAGAATACTGCACATGCAAATAACTTACGCAAAATGGAATTAAGTGTGGCGCAACGAAAGATTTTGGCCTAGGAGTTCGGTGAGGAGTGCAGACTATAATGCTGGAAGGTACAAGTAACGAGGACTAGCAAGTTTGGCCAAGCACGCTGCAGATACTAATGATCCAGGCAGAGGGGATAATAGCTCCATACTGAGGTAATGCATACCTTGTATTAAATGATGATGTCACAAACACAGCTGGGTAAGGAACATCCTTCTGGATGTTATCATAAGGAGAATACTTCTTGATTGCAAGGAACTCTTCATGGTCCACAGGAAACCCAAACTCTTCATAATCAATGGCTGTAAGAGGTAGAATAGGATGGAGAAGTGTGTTGCAAACATCCAAGAAAGGGACCTGGAGGATAAAATGGAAGCTGTGATAATGAATCATCAGTAGGAACAAAATTAATAATTGCACATCTTGGAGATCACCAAGAATGAAAGACTATCCACTCAAAAAAATGAATGAATGACTATTATGGACATTCCAAGCTCAGCAAGGAATTCAAGAACATTAATTTGCCCATAGGCGATTCATTACTCAAAATGGTCATTAGTCGTTTTTACCTGTCACATTTTAGTGACAGAAAAACAGTAATAAAAAGGCTTACAGAAATTTACTAGGTCATTCTGCATGCAAGTTTGAAATATGTGGACCACTTGATATCTGATTGGCAGACCTTTAGCTTTAGCATGAACTATCAATCCAAAAAAGCCTCTAAACGCCATTTTGAGTTCAGCAGAACTGGCATGTGTAATATACAATGATTTCGAGGGACATGGAATGAGATAGTGATTGCTACACATAAATCATGTATACCTTTAAAACAGCGGCACGAAACAAATCTGGACGAGCATTGATTGCCGAAGCCACCAGGAGTCCTCCGGCACTGTATCCCCATCCAGCAAGCTTATTTTCTTGTATGATACCTTTTTCAAGAAGAAATTCACCACTAGAGACAAAATCATATACAGAGTTCATTTTTTTGGTACGTGCACCATCTCGGTGCCACTCCTTGCCATAACCTCCACCACCCCTGAAACAAAATGTTTCTAAGTAAATATACATGTGACCTGTAAAAACTCAAAAGGCAAAAGCAGAATGTAGTTCTTTCAGGAGTTAAAGACAGGATTATTTTAGGAAGGAGCCTATACATACCTAACATCAGCATATGCAATCACCCAACCACGATCAAGTAGGCTCTTTAACTCACTGCGCCAACGTTTATCTAGAATCTCACCATAGGCACCATGCCCATGAAGCAATCCTGGATTCCCATCTTGCTTGTGCTTTCGTGAATATACCAAGGTAAGTGGAATCAAAACTCCGTCCTTCGATGGAACATCATAGTACTCACAAGCATAGTACTCAGAGAGCTCATTCCAGTCACAATCTCCCAAATCTTGACTTGGCAAATCAGCTCCATCTGAAGATAGCTTGCCCATACTAGAGGCAAAGGCATTCCCATACAGTACCTTTGTTCTCTCATGAAGCATGTTTTGTTGTTGCACTATTTGCCACTTTCCATTCAGTAAGTTGTAATCAACAACTGCATCTGGCATCTAAGTTGAAAGATTGCCAGGTTACTGCTAAGAAATAAAATGCAGTAGCTAATACGAATTTAATCTAATCCATTGTTAGTTCCCTAAATTTTGGTGATGGAAAAATGAGAAGATCCACAAACATAGTTGACACCGATATAATGCTATGGTACCACAACTCATAAGCAATACGTTCACAGATGTAACTTTACTACTTTAGTGCAGAAAGGAGTGGTATTGCGATAACAATTTAATAGTTGGTTGCATGAAACATAAGGATAATAAAGCAGACCATTTGAAATTAGTAATAGATATAGAACAATTTGCTCATTAACTACCATAAAATGCATATTAAAAAAGGTCAATGGTATCAAGATCAAGATACAGCCAACATTCTCCCTCTCTATCTTCCTCCCTCCCTCCCGCTCCCTCTCTCCCTCCATTAGTGTGAATATCTTTGAAACTCAAGGGAGTGTGAGTCGACTCCAGGAATAACAATGCCTCATTAATGATAAAAGTTGTTCCCATATTTAGTTTGTAAGGACAATAAGTTTGTAAAATCATTCATCTATTGTGCTACTTCATAACTGAAGACTAGAAGGCAACTTCTGTGATAACAAGCTCGCACATTTTGTAAATAATTTATTTTTAGAAATAACAAGCTCACACATTTTGTAAAGTGTTGCATGAACTATGAAGTGATGAAAACCAGTTATCTCAACTAAACAGTGGGATGACAGAAATCCGTACTTGCATAGATAAGAAACATGGTGCACTGCAAAAGAATAGAAAAACAGTACAGATAACTAATTCTGCAATGGTGCGCAAAGCAAAACGAAAATAACTGTCCGGGTGTGGATAGTGCAGAAGGATGAAAGCATGAGCTAAGCCAGACAGCAGACAGATACACATACCACTGGTGATGATATTGTGAACCGCATTGTTGAGGAATGAAAGTCATAATTTGGGCCAGATAAAATCTGACACACATGCTTGGGAAGAGGCAATTCAAATGGGTGAAAATCTGATAAATGAGCAGGTACCTGAGAAGCGAAATGAATAGGATTATGTAAGTATAATTACATAGTGGTGCCCACTTTAATACAATTATGGTTGCATCGATAGACAACAACAAGAAGTTTCGCTAAGGAATACGATAAGTTTATCACAGTTTCAGATACAATAGGCCATATAACCACGGACGCAGTAACAATTTAGTGAACAACATAGATTTGCGCTATTGTCACTCAACAACAGATTACCAGACTGTGGGAGATCATCACAAAGAAAAAAAATAAGTTCCATAATTTCTCAGCTTAGACTCTTGTAGATAAGATCATAAGAAGAGAGAATTGACTTACATGAATATTTTCAGGTAGAGGCAGATTAACTGAACAAAGTCTGAGTTTTCTGCCTTGTCTCAGAATCAGCACCATATGAGTACTACAGAAGTCGACATCTTCAAGAATAATATCTGGTTCCTCAAGGAAAACATTCTGATTCAAAATAAAATAAAAAGTTGGGTCAAATAGACAGCAGAAAGGCACTATAAAATCTGAATAAATTGAGAGCGGAACGCCAGAACTTTTTTCATAACAGCAGTTACGACGAAGTACTAGTACAACTGCTATTTTCAAAGGAATAGTCGCGTATTTTATGAACAGAATGTGTGCATATCTAGAGAACAAGTGCATTCAGACAACTTTGATATGACATAGTAGATGCTAAGGATGCGAAAGTGGGACCCACTTGTTCCACTTCTACTCCATTTTGTACATAGCTAGTACAAAATTTTGTCCCACTTCTACTCCATTTTGAAAATTTTGTACTAGCTATGTACAAAATGGAGTAGAAGTGGGACAAGTGGGATCCCACCTTTGCATCCCTAGTAGATGCGTAACACGAACCTTCCAACTCTTTGGCCCAGGAGATTCCACATCAGACTGCATTAGGTAATGTGAATTAACACGGACGCCTTCTCTTGCAGCATCTGTAAATAAATACAGGCGTCCATGATGATGTTCGACAATACAATGAACTTGGGATTCACCTTCCCATACCAGTGTCATTCTGGACAAGGGATCAGAAGCCTTTATTAAATATACCTGGAAAAGGATAATCTTGCATGAGCAGCGGAAAAAGGACCAACTAAGAACAATACAGATAAGGTGTAAGAAGAACCTTTGAGTGTATGTCTGAAAAGACATTTAACGTTATAAACCAAAAATCCTTGGTATGTCTGATATTCAAATAAATGTTCTCACCAGGTTCTTCCAATATGAGAATATCATCCTTGTTAGATCCAATAATGCTGCAAAACAGCCTAACCAAACAACAAACTTAAGTTGCAGTACACTACAGCACAGCATTGATGAATAGACGCGATGAAAATAAATCCACCAACCGATATGGTCTTCTGTCCTCGTTTGTAACAACATAAACCAGTGCTTTCCCATCCATAGCCCATGAAATATTTGAGACCCGGTCGGCACGAGGTTTATCACAAAGTGTGCCTGTCACCAGATCCCTGACCAATAAAGTGAAGGAATCCTTATCTTTGTCATACATGGTGTATGCAATGAAGCGGTGATCCGGAGAAACTTCAGACAGCTCCTCATATGAGTATCCTGCATATGAAGGATAGGCTGTAGCTTTCATAATCTGTATAATCAATTAATCATGAGAAAAACCACTATCTACCTTCAAAAACCCACATCAGGACTAAGGATGTAGCAATTGCCTACTTCCTAAGTAGTATTGCATATCTGTACCCCCTAGTGCAGAGTGTGCAAAGAACATACAGTGTCTCCAAATAGGGGGGCAGGAAAAATGGAATGGTGTGGATGCACCAAATTATGCTCTCTAGCCTCTGATTTTGATAGTAAATGTAATGTAAAATATTTGTACTGATGTAGAACATACAGCAAGATAATCGCAAAAATCAAACATCATGATTTGGGAAGATAATAATCTATGACAAAATAATTATGAAAACAGTAGTTAGCACTAACTAACAAGCCCAAACTTCTGGTAACTCGTAAGGCTTCTAAAATGGTAACACGTTGTAAATGGTGAAAAGGGTAACAAGAGGGGCAAGTAAAGAATGGTCTTGATATTCACCAAATGAAAATGACTATATCAATGATGATAATATTAAATCTGAACAGCTCAAGCCAGACAGGAGACTGAACTGGAACGATAGCAATGCCAAAATTGATTTCGGTGTTACCTCCGAATCGCTCAGCCTCCTTATTATAGTCCACCAGTTTCTGCTCTATGCGCTTCCCAGCGGTGAAGTCGAACCCGGCAGAGGGGTCACTATACGAGATGAACTCCCCATGGAGAGCAGCGGACCGGCGGCAGAGCACGGGGTACTGCTTGCCCTCGTCCGCGCGGCGGTAGTAGAGCCAGGGTCCCCAGCGGGACGGCGGCGTGCAGGCGTCGGAGGCGAGGCGGGAGGCCATTTCGAGCTGGAGCTTGCGTGCGAGGCGGTCCGCCCCCGCGGCGGCGAGGCAGGCCTCGGCGTACCTCTCCTCGGCCTCCATGTGCACGTCCATGTGGCGCATGGCGGCGGCGTCGGAGAGCGAGCCCATCCAGGCGTAGCTGTCGTGCCACGTCTCGCCGTGGATGGTGACGGGCTCGGGCTTCTGGGGCGGGCGCGGCGGGTTGGGCGGGGGGGCGGGGTGGGGTGGACGCGGCCTTGGAGCGGCGGTGGATGTGGCGGCGGAGGAGGAGACGCGGGAGGAGGTCGAGATGGCGGCGCATGGTCGCGGCGGTCGGAGCCGCCGGCGGTGGGGGTGGCGGAGGTTTTAGGTGGGGTTTTGGTTCGCCGGATTTGGGGGAGGCGAATGATTTGGGTGATCAAAATGGCCTTCCCTTGTCCTTTTGGGCTTTATCTGGCAAAGAAGAAAATGTAACAAACCCAACAGGCCTGCTGGGTTACATGGCCGAGCGCCCGGCCCGGGTGTGCGGCTGTCTCAGCGAAAACCTGTCCAGATTCAATGGCACGAGACAACGGCTGCGCCACACACTTCGCTCGCTCGCCGACGAGGCCCCGGTCTCGAATAACGCAACGGCATCTCTTCTCCCGTCCCAGACGACAAAACTGATAACCCTTACACACGCTGACATGTGGCCGGACATACGACTGAGCCCACCCGTCATCCACGCTCGCCCACACAGATTCCGACCGCGCAGTCTCGCCGTACCGCAACCGGGTCGCCTACAGGCAGCAGTGGCGGCGCGACGCACGCACGACCGCACAGTCTCGACCGGCCTCATGAATCTGGCCACCTCCACGACCACGACCACCACTCGCCATGGACTCATGCCATTTAACCCCTCCTCCCCCACGGCCTCCTCCCTCCGCCGCTCCCTCTTCGCCTCCCTCCGGAAGATCTCGCCGCTGGCCCCGATGGCGTCCGCACCCGCCTCCGCGGCCCTCTCCACCGCCGCCCCCGCCGACAACGGGGCAGCGAAGCCGGCGGAGAAGCAGCCGGTACAGGTCGGTACCTCCACCACCCCGATTCTGCAGCCCTCTCGTCATCTGAGGTTCTGTGGCTGAGGTTTCAGCTTGCGGGTTCCGTGCGGCTCTGTGTGGCTGCTGGCAGTCAGGAATCGAAATTGCTCTGAAGCGTATTGCGAATCCTTTGTTGCTGTTGCTGTAGAATGTAGCGAGTGAAGAAGCCGGCATGCCCGTTTACTTCTATAGTTTAGCAAAGTAATATGAATGGTATGCAGATGTGAATTGAGCTTAGGAGTCAGCTGCGTTGCTAGGAAAGCAAAGTAAGTTAAGGATAGTTGCAACTTTAGGTTGATGCCACCACATTTAGTAATGTGAATGGTATGCAGGTGAGAGTTGAATCCATACGTCGCAAACAGTGGTCCGTGGCGGTGCAATTTTAGTTAATTTTTTGTGTGTGATTGCTTGTGCCATTAATCAATAGAATTGCTACACTGGGTTATAGGCAGATAAGAAGTTCAGTTTAGTTATTGGGCTGGCCTAGGGCACGACCGGTCCTTCACTCGACCGGCGCCACTGCGTGCACGTCAGCCCAGATCTCATCAAGAGGACAAGCGCACGGCCCGGTGAAGCCATCTGACGATGCAGCGGGCGTCGCGCCGAAGACAGTGCAACAAATGTTCAGCATTAGTCGTTTTCTTAGTATATTGTCAAGAAACATAGCATCAAGCTAGCACAAGAATGTTCATGGCTTACAGTGCAGAGGATAGCCGCTTGTGTTTTCTTCCAGAATTGAAAAACATCATAAAAGGCAACAAAATATATCGACTCTGTAGACTATGCTTTTCACTAGATATTATAAACTTATTAGGGACCCCTTACGCCATGCAATCATCCAAGAGGAGAAGTAACAGCATAAACCATCCGAGATATCTCAAATTCCCATATCCTGTTCAGGCCCATATTTCTTATCAATCACTCCATACTTGTTTATATGAAAAATGCAGGTGGAAACTATGTGCCTTATAAAAAGAACTAGACTACTGCTTATGTTGTGTCCATACCTGCTGCCGTGCCATATTGTCCATATGTTAGACTGCCGCTGTTTTCCACAGCTATGAGCCAGCAACACATCTGAAGCATATTGATGATGAATCAGGGGCCATTAGTCTTGCTAGTTGAGAACTGGGCGCCACTCAGTTGGCTAGCAATTCGAGTGCGAATGCTGCTCATATGCATTCGCGGCGTAACCTCCGCAGGGTGCCTCAGGTTTTCTTCTTTTATAGAAGGCCAACAGGGGCTAGTCCATGGTTGGTCTCATTTTCTTTATTAGTCTTGCTGGTGCATTGTTCCATAATGGAATTTTTTTGCATGCGATATCATCCCACAGTGCCAAATTTACATTCTCTGGTGTATTTGAGAATACAAATTCTTGATAAGGTAGTTACTGTTCAAAATAACTAAGAAGTGTTATATTTGGCCTCTCATGTGAAGTGAACTATGCACGTTTGTCTTGAAGCTATTTGGGAGATGCGTATGTTTGAGTTCCTATCCGATTCTACAAAAGAGCCATTACAATATGATGCAGTCTAACAGTGGCATCACTTCTGTAATTTTTCATCATTATGCCCATAATCCAGCTTATCTCTGTATCAAGGTGTTTTTTTATTGTATTGCAAGCCATAAATCATTAAATCTATGAGCTTTGCCTTAGTCGATTGTTGATTTCCCAGCCCATGCTTGACAACTCATTATAATACAATTACAAGGTTCTCCTTTGAGTCACGCTAGATTGCCATTCGACAAGATCATGTTAGTTAGAGGAAATCACGCAACTTTTCTGAAACCCAAATACAGAGTTTGGGGCTGTTTCATATTTTGACAACATTCATTTTCATGCGTGCATATGGTGTTAGGATGCCCCATCTCTTAAGACTTAGTTAGATTAAACACCTTAAAATAGATGAAATAATTAGGCTGAACACATAATTCTGAACTAAACATTGATTGGTTTGTGCCATTTCGACAGCTTGTTATGTTGAATCAACACTTAATGTTATGACATATTATTACTGAATTCACGAACCTAATAACATATTATCTGTACAACAGGATTCATAACCTTAAATATTCAGAATCTAAAATGTTAAAACTCAACTGACACAAGGCAGATAATTTTGTATAAACTTCCATGATACCAAATTGGAGTTCTTCTTGTATTTATTCTAGTTTGGTTCGGAATGATGCATAATTTCTCATGTTCGTGTCCATTCTGTCATGAGTAGAATTACATTTCTTTTACATAGTACTCCCTCTGGTCTTCAAAAATTTCATGCTTGGATATTGACATGGTCTCCAAAACAAAACTTTTACCATTAGTATTTACCACAAATAATGTTGAACCAAATAAATATTGGTATATTATGGAAGCATTTTCCGATAAGAATCTGTGCATTTGATTGACATCCAGTCAAAGTATTTTATATTATTGGTTTTCAAGTTTTAGAATTTTGACCAAAGCTATGTCTCAACCATCATTTTTTTAATGGATGGAGTATACATACTTGAGCTTGTGACTTGATTCCATAGTCAAATTTTCAATCCCATGCTTGAGACTTCACATACAATTAAGAGTTTCTCCTTAAATGATAGATTGGACATGGTCATGTTGGTTATAGAAATCAAAGCAACATTTCCAATAACCTATGGAGTTACTAGTCAGGGTGCCTAAAAGAGATGACAGAAGATGGTTAAACAAAAAAAAAATCAACCAAACTTTGCTTGGAGCCTTGGATTTTGCTAAGGCGTGGCAGATTGTAATGCTGAATCAACAGTTTGAAGATAACAAGTCAAATTACAAACCTATTATGTGTACAACACGATGCATAAATTTCATGTTCAGTATGAGATGTTGAAGCTCGACCTAGATGATTCTCTTTAATCTCTTATAACTACCATAATAATATGATTAAACATAATTTTTACTTTGGATGCATTCAAGTTTTGTTCCGAGTAATGCAAGATTTTCGAAATGACTTGAACTGTACCTCTTGGAATAGTAATATTCCTGAGCTTGTGATGATCTCTTCTCTGTTGCAGGTCGCGAAGCGATTGGAGAAGTTTAAGACAACAATCTTCACACAGATGAGCATGCTTGCAGTCAAGCATGGAGCAATAAACCTTGGCCAGGGCTTTCCAAATTTTGATGGCCCTGACTTTGTCAAAGAGGCTGCTATCAAGGCTATCAATGCTGGAAAGAATCAGTATGCGAGAGGATATGGTGTGCCTGAACTGAATTCAGCTGTCGCTGAAAGATTTCTGAAGGACAGTGGATTGCAAGTCGATCCTGAAAAGGAAGTTACTGTTACATCTGGGTGCACAGAAGCAATAGCTGCAACGATACTTGGTCTGATCAACCCAGGAAATGAAGTGATATTGTTTGCTCCATTCTATGATTCGTACGAGGCTACACTATGCATGGCTGGTGCAAATGTCAAAGCCATTACACTCCGCCCTCCAGATTTTGCAGTTCCTCTAGAAGAGCTAAAGGCCGCAATCTCGAAGAATACCAGAGCAATAATGATAAATACACCTCACAATCCTACTGGGAAAATGTTCACAAGGGAGGAGCTCGAATTCATTGCTGATCTCTGCAAGGAAAATGATGTGTTGCTTTTTGCTGATGAGGTCTATGACAAGTTAGCATTTGAAGCGGATCACATATCAATGGCTTCTATTCCTGGCATGTATGAGAGGACTGTCACCATGAACTCTCTGGGGAAGACATTCTCCTTAACCGGATGGAAGATCGGCTGGGCGATAGCACCTCCTCACCTGACATGGGGCGTGAGGCAGGCGCACTCGTTCCTCACATTTGCCACCAGCACACCAATGCAATCAGCTGCAGCGGCGCTCTGAGAGCACCGGACAGCTACTTTGAGGAGCTGAAGAGGGACTACGGCGCAAAGAAAGCGCTGCTAGTCGACGGACTCAAGGCTGCAGGCTTCATCGTCTACCCTTCAAGCGGAACCTACTTCGTCATGGTGGATCACACCCCGTTTGGTTTCGACAACGATGTTGAGTTCTGCGAGTATCTGATCCGTGAGGTCGGCGTCGTCGCCATCCCGCCCAGCGTGTTTTATCTGAACCCCGAGGAAGGGAAGAACCTGGTGAGGTTCACCTTCTGCAAGGACGATGACACGCTGAAGGCCGCGGTTGACAGGATGAAGGCCAAGCTCAGGAAAAAGTAAATGATGATTGATTCGGGCGGTTTCATGTAGCTGTTGATCGTTGATTGTTGAATAAAAACCTGCTTGATCTGAACTGCATTCAAATGCATGTACGCTTTTCTTGCAGTAGTTTTTTATCGTGTCAGTGACTTCATCTCTTGCGTCGTTGCTTTTTTGTCTGTGTAAGTTGATGCTGATGGATCAGGGCAGCTGACGGTACAAACTTCTGCAGAGCAGCCGGCCTACGGTCTGCTATTTGCTCGAGCTTTTTCACCTGTCCTGTCATCAGTCCATCAAGTGATGAAAGCAACGCTTTTGTAAGAGAAAAATATAGACTTCGACAGTTCTATCTTTCTAGAGATGATGATCAAATGGAACTGCTGCCATTTTGTCGTCATTGCTCCTCATCGAGCCATCGACTCTGACTTTACCGGAGAATGACCACTAAGAAGTCACCGCAACGTGAACTCATGCCAATCAGTCGACCCTTCGCGTATAAGGTTGGCAACTCTGATTTCGATGACGAGTTCTGAAGAGGAGATATGCAAAACCCGCGTCGAGGAAGATCTTCATGACTGGACCAACCATTGCAGGTCATCGTTGCCGCTCGAACGACGCGAGAGCCGGGTAACGGTTCTCGTTTTAGCGGCGTATGCGTAGTTTGTTTTGTAGGCAGTGTGCCCTTGAGACGCTTCGTGATCCATGACTATTGGCGAGGGTGTTTGTGTCATTTTATGCCGGTTTCACGCTATTTTATCCGCTTCTTCTTAAAATAAAACGATGCAATATTGCCCGTTCTATTTTTTTAATAAAAAAGTTGTCAAATAACTGCGAAAAGCCGCTTCCTTTTACTCTGTCAGCATTCAGCACTGGGTTTTCCTGATGTCATTATCAAATCTATACATGACTAGCAAACATGTCCGTGCGTTGCAACGGGCTAGAAGAACCTTCCTCCGTCCGAAAATAAGTGTCTTTAATTTGTACAATCCGGATGTATTTAGACTTGTTTCATGTCTAGATCAATCCATATTTTGATAAATCTAAAACATTTATTTTTGGGTGGGTTCAGGATCGCTTTACGGTCCCACATCTAGATCTGGCTGACCGACCGTGCCGTCAGCCTCCTGGAAAAAAAAACAACTAAGAGATTGGATACGTTGAAAATAGGAGTGTCTCTTTCTTCTCTTACCCTGTCGTCTCCTTGTCCGAAATTCCCCATTCCCCACCACCTAGCTCCCATGTCTTCACCACTTCACTCGCCGGCTCCGGCCGCCCTAACTCCGTTGCTCGCGGCTCAAGCTCTTCTCTTCCACACCTTCTCCGAGCTCTCCTCCGCCGGAGCCCCGTGCTCGCTCCCACGCCCACCGCGTCGCAAACCCCGGACCTGAGCGCCGAGCCGCACCTCTCTCACTCTTTGATGTCCAGGAGAACGGGAGCATGACGTCCGCGATGCCGACAACGGCAACGCCGTAAGGACGCCCCCAGTTCTCACCAGGCAAGAAGGGCCTTCGCCGAGCCTCTGCCGGCACGAGCTGGCACGCCGGCACGGCTGGACGCTGCTGCTTTCCGGAAGTCGGCTAGGCAGTGCCTTTTGGCTGCTTTGCCCGTGCGTTGCAACGTGAGAGAAAAATGACTTTGTGGAAACACACAATCATCCCCTCTAACATTGGCGACACTAAGACCTTTGTTGATGAGTTCCCATCAAATTCGACTGACGTCTACATGGGTTGCTGGAGGGGACGAGGACAAAACCAAATAGTGGAATGTATCTCCCTACCTCCAAGGATGTACCCGCTGACTACTTTAGATTATATTATTTATAGGTGTAAAAGTTCCGCCCTCATGCATAACGATCGACTCAATTTTGTGTGAAAATCAACCGACAATTCATTCAATATTCGTATAATGCATAAATTAAGTGTACATATGTAATGTTTGGATTTATGTGAAAATTATAAAAGACCAGTGAAAAAGTATAAAAATAATACTAATTCTGTAAGCAATTTTTTCTTATAAGTCTTCACATTAAACTCTTCTCTTTTTTCTTACAGACATTAGTTGACCGTAATTTGTTTTTGTGTTATCTTTCAGTATCTTCTGCCTTTCCACCATGGGTCAACGCACTATGGTCTAGTCACTCTCTTCTCCTCCAGTCACTCAATCTCCCTAAATCCCCACTGCTGCGTTTGGCCGTGCCGGCCGCTGTTGTTTTATGATGTTCCAAATTCCAGCGGTAGTACCGCTGGGTTAAGCGGTACTACCGCTCGGAGCTGCCGCCACCGCTACCGCCGCCGCTACCGCCAGAATGGCCGTCTGACGCGCTTGTCCGGTACCAACTGGTACCGCTGGCGGTACCGCCGCCGGTACCGCTGAGGTGGGAAGAGACGAACCAGCCCACCCCAGCGGTAGTACCGCTGGGTTAAGCGGTACTACCGCCGAGGTGGGATTGATTCCGGGTTGGACTGCAGCCGACCTAGGGTTTGATGCTTCTATTTATTCCTCTTGTAAGCCGCCGTTTTGGGGTAAGCCACACATTGTAAACCCACGGCGTTTGTAACCTCACCCGATATAGTGAAGTATTGCTGGCTGGCGCCCGTGGTTTTTTCCTCTCCTTTGTTTGGAGAGGTTTTCCACGTTAAATCTCGTGTCCCCTTTGGTTTGATCGTTCCGCTCTTCGTCGTTTCTTTGCTATCGTTTACAACAAGTGGTATCAGAGCCCTGTTTCAGATCTGTTTTCAGATTAGGGTTTTGGATGGCATCGATGAAGTTCGATCTACCGGCGCTGGACTACAAGACGAGATTTTCGCTGTGGCAGGTCAAGATGCGTGCGATCCTCGCACAGTCCAATGATCTTGACGAGGCGCTGGAGAAATTCGGCGACAAGGATGCGGCGGCATGGACCGCCGATGAGAAGCGGAAAGACCGTAAGGCTTTATCGCTTATTCAACTTCATCTATCTAATGATATTCTGCAAGAAGTACTCCAGGAGAAAACCGCAGCGGCACTGTGGGCTAAGCTGGAGTCGATCTGCATGTCCAAAGATCTCACCAGCAAGATGCATGTGAAGATGAAGTTGTTCACGCACAAGTTGCAAGAAGGTGGTTCGGTAATGAATCACTTATCGATCTTTAAGGAGATCGTTTCTGACCTAGTGTCGATGGAGGTAAAGTACGATGATGAAGATCTAGCACTTTTACTTCTATGCTCGCTGCCAAATTCCTTTGCAAATTTTCGTGATACCATACTGTTAAGCCGTGATGAACTAACCACCGCGGAAGTATATGAGGCCCTGCTTGCCAGGGAAAAGATGAAAGGTATGGTACAGAAAGAGGAGTCGTCGTCCTCCAAGGGCGATGCTTTGCAGGTCCGAGGGAGGCCTGAGCAGCGAGATAACCACTACCACAACCAACAGAGACAAGAGCAAGGGTGACAGAGTCGCTCAAAGTCTAAAGGCCGTGACAAGTTCTGCAGGTATTGTAAGAAATCTAATCATGTCATTGATGATTGTTGGAAGTTGCAGAACAAGGAGAAAAGAAAAGGTACTTACCAACCGAAAAATAATGAAGGTAAAGATACCGGTGAGGCTTCTGTTGTTGATGGTAGTTCTGATGGCGATGCCTAGCTGTTTTAGCTGCATGTGTTTCTCGTCAGGATGAATGGATTCTAGATACTGCATGTTCTTTTCATATTTGCTGTAACAAAGATTGGTTCAGTTCTTATGAGTTAGTGCAGACTGGAGATTTCGTGCGTGTGGGGAACGACCAGCAATGCAACATTGTTGGCGTTGGTTCCGTTCAGGTCAAGACACATGACGGTATGACACGCACGCTGACGGGAGTGAAACACATACCAACCATGGCAAGAAATTTGATCTCGCTCAGTACCCTTGACTGTGACGGGTACAAGTACAAAGGAGGAAATAAACTCCTAAAGGTATCAAAAGGTTCTCTCATAGTTATGGTTGGTGATATGAATTCTGCTAAGTTATATGTTCTTAGAGGTAGCACGTTATCTGGTACTGTTGCTGCTGTTTCTCATGATGACGCTAGTAAAACTAACCTTTGGCATAAGCGTCTTGGACATATGAGTGAACTTGGTATGGCAGAATTGATCAAGAGAGACTTGCTGCAAGGATGCAGTTTGGGTAAGATGCAGTTCTGTGAACACTGCATTTTCGGTAAGCACACAAGAGTTAAGTTTAATGCTTCTGTTCACACCACCAAAGGTACACTTGATTATGTACATGCTGATGTTTGGGGGCCATCTCGTAAGCCCTCTTATGGTGGTGCTCGTTATATGCTTACCATTATTGATGATTACTCTAGAAGAGTTTGGCCTTATTTCATGAAAAATAAGGATGATGCGTTTGCTGCTTTTAAAGAGTGGAAAGCTATGATTGAAAGGCAAACAGAAAGGAAGGTGAAATTACTTCGTACTGACAATGGTGGCGAATTTTGTTCGAATGCCTTTAATGATTATTGCAGGAAAGAAGGCATTGTCAGGCACCTCACCATCCCGTACACGCCTCAGCAGAATGGTGTAGCGGAGCGGATGAACAGGACCATCATCTCCAAGGCTCGCTGCATGATCTCCAACGCTCGCATGAGTAAGCGTTTTTGGGCTGAGGCGGCTGCCACCGCCTGCTACTTGATAAACAGGTCACCATCTATTCCCCTCGACAAGAAAACTCCCATTGAGGTATGGTCAGATTCTCCTGCTGATTATTCACAACTTAAAGTTTTCGGCTGCACTGCTTATGCTCATGTTGATAATGGAAAGTTAGAGCCGAGAGCTATTAAGTGTGTGTTCATTGGTTATGGTTCGGGTGTAAAAGGATACAAGTTGTGGAATCCCGAAACTAAAGGCATTTATGAGCAGGAGTGTTGTTTTCAATGAATCTGTTATGTACTTTGATAAGTTGTCCTCAGATGTTTTGCCAGATTTTTCTGAGGAGCAGGTTCGTGTCGAGGTGGAGCACTCTGTTGAAAAGGAAAATGTCACTGTTGACAATGATGGTGCTGCTACTTCAGATGATTCTGATCCTGATTCTGCTGGTTCTGATGATTCTGTTTCTTCTGATTCTGATAATGATAATGTTCAGAACTCACCCCCTGTTTTGCAGCCACAACAGTCTATTGCTGCTCGTAGGAACAGGAGGAATTGTGGTCCTCGACCACGTTTAATTGAAGAGTGTAACATTGTTGATTATGCTCTGAGTTGTGCAGAACAGGTGGAGCACGGACATGAGCCGTCCACCTATACTGAAGCTATTGGTTCCGGTGACCGCGAGAAGTGGCTTGCTGCTATGCAAGAAGAAATGCAGTCACTCGATAAGAATGGCACATGGGAAGTTGTGCGCTTGCCTAAGAAAAAGAAGGCAGTCCGCTGTAAGTGGATCTTCAAGAGAAAGGAGGGTTTATCTCCTAGCGAGCCTCCGAGGTTTAAGGCAAGGTTAGTTGCAAAAGGCTTCAGTCAAATTCCAGGTGTGGATTATAATGATGTTTTCTCTCCAGTTGTTAAGCATAGTTCAATTCGTACATTTTTGGTATTGTTGCTATGCGTGATCTTGAGCTTGAGCAGTTAGATGTAAAGACTGCGTTTCTGCATGGAGAGTTGGAGGAGGAGATATACATGGACCAGCCAGAAGGGTTCATAGTGCCTGGTAAGGAGGATCTTGTGTGTAAGTTGAAAAGGTCCTTATACGGTTTGAAACAATCTCCTCGTCAGTGGTATAAAAGGTTTGATTCTTTTATGTTGTCACATGGCTTTAAGAGGTCTGAATTTGATAGCTGTGTGTACATTAAGTTTGTTAATGGATCACCTATATACCTGTTATTATATGTTGATGATATGTTGATTGCTGCCAAGAGCAAGAAAGATATCGCTGCTCTCAAGTCACAGTTGAGTAGCGAGTTTGAGATGAAGGATCTTGGTGCTGCTAAGAAAATTCTAGGTATGGAGATTACCCGTGACAGAAATTCTGGTTTGTTGTTTCTTAGTCAGCAAAATTACATTAAGAAAGTTCTTCATCGTTTTAACATGCATGATGCAAAGTCTGTTAGTACTCCTATTGCTCCTCACTTTAAATTGTCAGCTGAACAATGTCCTAGTACGGATGAGGATTTTGAGTACATGTCTAGAGTTCCATATTCTAGTGCTGTTGGTTCTTTAATGTATGCCATGGTTTGCTCACGTCCAGATTTATCATATGCTATGAGTTTGGTTAGTAGATATATGGCTAATCCTGGTAAAGAACATTGGAAGGCTGTTCAGTGGATTTTCAGGTACCTTCGTGGCACATCCAATGCTTGCCTCAAGTTCGGCAAGACTGATGAGGGACTCGTAGGCTATGTGGATTCAGATTTTGCTGCCGATTTGGATAAGAGGAGATCCCTCACAGGTTATGTGTTCACGCTTGGTGGTTGTGCCGTGAGTTGGAGGGCAACGTTGCAATCCGTTGTTGCCCAGTCTACCACTGAAGCAGAATACATGGCTATTGCTGAAGCATGTAAAGAATCGGTTTGGCTGAAAGGTTTGTTTGCTGAGCTTTGTGGAGATGATACTTGCATTAACCTGTTTTGTGATAGTCAGAGTGCTATTTACCTTACCAAGGATCAGATGTTCCATGAGAGAACAAAGCACATTGACGTCAAATACCATTATGTGCGTGATGTTGTTGCAAAAGGTAAGCTGAAGGTATGCAAGATAAGTACTCATGATAATCCTGCTGATATGATGACAAAGCCAGTTCCTGTTACTAAGTTCGAGCTTTGCTCGGGCTTAGTTGGTATCACTGTCTAGCCCAAGAGGCTATTTGGCGCCGAAGGTGTTTCTTTGTTGTTTTCAGGGTGAAGTTCTCTTTCATGCTACAAGATGGAATTTGTCTCAAGGTGGAGTGTTGTTTTTGGTGTTCCAAATTCCAGCGGTAGTACCGCTGGGTTAAGCGGTACTACCGCTCGAGAGCTGCCGCCACCGCTACCGCCAGAATGGCCGTCTGACGCGCTTGTCCGGTACCGACTGGTACCGCTGGCGGTACCGCCGCCGGTACCGCTGAGGTGGGAAGAGACGAACCAGCCCACCCCAGCGGTAGTACCGCTGGGTTAAGCGGTACTACCGCCGAGGTGGGATTGATTCCGGGTTGGACTGCAGCCGACCTAGGGTTTGATGTTTCTATTTATTCCTCTTGTAAGCCGCCGTTTTGGGGTAAGCCACACATTGTAAACCCACGGCGTTTGTAACCTCACCCGATATAGTGAAGTATTGCTGGCTGGCGCCCGTGGTTTTTTCCTCTCCTTTGTTTGGAGAGGTTTTCCACGTTAAATCTCGTGTCCCCTTTGGTTTGATCGTTCCGCTCTTCGTCGTTTCTTTGCTATCGTTTATAACAGCCGCCCCCGCTCCGGTGCTCACGGCTTGTCGAGCTTTTCTTCCACGCCCCCACCCGGCGCCCCTCCATAGCCTGGCCCGCCGGTGCAGCGTTGCTGGCGTTGTTGATTTCGCGGCGTCATCAACCGGCGACGATGGCGCGAGCACACTCAAGAACAGGCAGGGCAAGAGGCGCGTCGAGGAAGGCGCGGGAGCAGCGTCCCTTGCCCTTGGCTGCTCCATGTAGCTGGTGGTGAACGGAGGCCCCAAGTAGGAAAATGGTGAGGAACCTCCATCCCCATTTTAATTTCCATTGGTTGAGTCATTTGCAAAAATGTCTTTTGTATTCTGTACAAATCTGTTGAGTGCATCTTGTAGAAATCTGATTTGGATTATGTTCGATCCATTTGTTGCACAATTTTATGACTTGTACTGTATGATTTGAATGGTTGGTTAGACTTGTCAGTATTTGCTGGCAATAAATTAATCACAAATCGGTTGGTATATTGCTATATTATTTTGATCTACAGCAAGCCTATTGCCTGGTAATCCCACTTGCAATATTTTTAGGACGGTTGGTAGTTCAGTTGTCCATTGAGCTGATCAGGCTTGAAGAAGATTTTTTATCAGGCTTGAAGAAGATAACGACAACGATGTGGCCGCCTCCCAACTCAATCATCCACGTTCTGGGATTTGAACGTGGTGAGCAAACAGGGAACCCAAGATAGAAGGTTGGTCTCTATACCGGCTCCTGTCAGTTGCTCTCCTATGTTCATTTTGCTGCTTGCTCATTTTATAATTGCCCCTATAGTTATGTAGAAGCATGTGGCCGACCTGGAGCAGTAGATTCGGTCATTGTTGTTTTTGCTGAGATATGCTTCTTTTTGTCGGCATGAAAATGTGAAGACGAAGCACCTCCGTTTAAGAAGTATGTTTTCCATGCCATCCAATTCTGTATGGCACCATGGTTTGCCCATTCAGATTAGAAGCTGATTTGTTTGGTAAATATTTTTCATCCAGGTTGCATTTGGAATGTTAAATGGTTTGGTGTAGATGGGGACGAATAATTTCTTATTACTGATTTAGTAACACAATCAAGATTTGTCCTAATGTTGACACACCAAATGGTAATTATTGCTGGACACTTTCTACTTCAGGTTTTTAGGTATTGCACTAAACCTGCACTAAGTTACTTTCTTATGGGACTTCAGTTTGGAGAAAATTTCTTAATTATTGTGTTTAGTAGATTAAGTAGATTACAGTGTAAGACGTTGCAACTTATTGCTTTCCTTTGTTTCTTTTGAACTACATGCGATGCCTGCAGTTTTTATTAATATTTTTTTGCTTTATGTCGTTGCCTGTATATCCTTTGACTCTAAAATGGTAGTACATGTTAATTGAATGTTCTAGCCTTAATATTTATCTCTTTTCCCCGCCAAAAAATATCTCTTTCATCACATATTTCTCACGTGTAAGTCAAAATGCACATAGATATTCATATAAGAAAAAATTAAATATGTTTGTATCCATTACATCTTGAACGATATAATTATCATAAAGTAATCTGCTCAAATCAGGTTCAGCTATTTCAGATGGTAAGGACTTCCTTGTAGACTATGTTCTTTGTGGTCTTTACTAAGGACTCAGTTCGTTTTCTCTTCTTTGAATTCTTGGTTACGTCCTTTCCTTTGACTTTCATGGCGAGGATCTTGATGTTTCTTTTCGCGGTCGCTCTGGATAACGCGACGTATAGCTGACCATGAGAGAACACCGGCTCCGGTAGGTACACGCCTACAATTGGGATGGTCTGTCCTTGCGCCTTGTTGATCGTCATGGCAAAGCTAAGCCTGATAGGGAACTGCTTCCTCTTGAATCTGAAGGGAAACATGTCACTGTCGGATGGACAAAGAGGTATCCGAGGGAGAAACACCCTCTCCCCAGCGTGCTGTCCCACCAAAATCTCGGCGTCAATTGCGTTTCTCTGAAACCCACGGACGACCAGCCTCGTGCCGTTGCACAACCCATTAGCCGGGTCAATGTTCCTCAGCAGTATAATGGGGCAGTTGATCTTCAGTTTAAGCGCGTGCGGGGGCATCCCATTAGGAGCCAGCGAGTTAAGAAACTCTTGAGCATAGTAGCCATGCGGATCATCCTCTGCACTATCGAAGCTATGGTAGATCATCTCCTCTCCCTGAAAACGCTCAATCATGCGCATGTTTATTCCATCGACGTTGTCGTTCTTTGTGGAGAGGATCGCTCGAGAAGTCATGTAATTTGTATTGTCCATGTTTTGGTCTAGGGCAGGAAACACATGGTCGATCAAATTCTCTATGTCAGCCGTGTCGCCCTTAGACGACACACATATATCTTCCGGAAGCTGGATGTTTCCTTCCTTGTCGGTTTCCTCGGTGCCGTTGCCGATCCTCAGCAAGTAATCCGCGAACCACTGGTCGTTTTGCGCCCTCATGTTCCTTACGAGCCTTAGTTGGCGCATACCCTTCCATAGGTTGGAACTCCGCAGGCTCGCGTCGATTATCTGACCTCGTGACCCTTTTCTTACTACCGGAAGCACCTGCCTAAAGTCCCCACCGAACACGACAGTCTTGCCCCCAAAAGGTCGGTCTTGGCGGCCCATGATGTCGCGCATGCTTCTGTCCAATGCTTCAACTGCCTGTCGTTTCGTCATGGTTGCCTCGTCCCATAGTATGAGTTTAGCCATCCTCAGGAGCTTGGCAGTCCCACTCTGCTTAGTGAAGTTGCATGATGCCCCTTCTTCAAGGTTTAGTGGGATCTTGAACCTCGAGTGGGCTGTCCTGCCTCCCGGCATGATTGAAGCGGCGACACCGGACGTCGCTGTGGCCACCGCTATATTTCCCTGTCCACGTACCGTAGCGAGCAGTGCCCTGTAAAGGTATGTCTTCCCAGTGCCTCCCGGACCATCGACGAAGAATACGCCCCCATCGTCGTCATCAACTGCCTTTAGTATGTCGTCGTAGGCAAGCCTCTGCTCGGTGTTTAGTAAGGTTGCTAGTGCAGCGTCTTCCTCGTCAACCTTGATGTTTGTTTCCTCGATTACCTCCCTAGCCTCGCCTCCAGTGTTGTCATATGTCTCGTCTATGTCTGGAAGAGGGAACGACTTTATGTCTTTACCCATGGATTCTAGCATGCCCCTTATATCAAGCAACACCATTTGCTCCACCGCTTTTGGACACGTGTGTTGTCGCCGGTAGTCGTCTGACATCGCCTCAAGGTGTCGATCCCAAAGACCGCGCACATCGCCAGGCTCACAGAATACCAAGATCGTTGCGAAGAGCCTCCTGAGTGAGCTTGGCATGGCGAACTGCTCCGACTCAGTAAGACACTCATCAAGCGTGTTGTCGGCCTCAATTAGACCTTTCCTCTCCGCGGCCTCACGAAAGGTATCACATAGCACACCATCAACGGTTTTCAGGTCTTCGAAGGACGTCGAGCCTGGTACATGGTTAAGAAGCACCCTAAGAAAGTACCGCTCCCCCTCGGCGGGATTGGCTGTCACGATTCTGCCTACTTGGTGAAGATCCCTTTTCCTTTTCCTCCAATACTTCTCTGGTTGCCATGTGAACCATTGTGGAAAATCCCTATAGAGAATACCTCTAGCCCACTCGTTGTTTTGGTTAGCCACAAAATACTCTGTTAGCATGGATGCGTTCTCCTGGGCTGCGACGTCGTTTAGGTTGTCTCCCTCTTTGAATGTGACTCTTTGCATATCTGGTAGATGAAGCGGCAACTGTAGTACAGACGGATGGATCTCAGAGAGTACGAAGCCAAATATCCTCCACATGGATTCAGGTGGTGTAATCCACCTTGCGTCAACGTATCTCTTTATCTCGTCTATGTTACCATCAGCGTCGGGCTTGTCGATGTTGAATGAAGTCTGATCGTGGCCCTTGTATATGTACTTATATAGGTACTTGACTGCCTTTATGCTGGAGCACACCTCCACGTTGATGTGGCAGTTGAACAGCCAAGAGGTGAGGGTTGTACGGCACAACCCATCTATTGTCGAGCGTTGCACCGCGGACCTTCGCTGAACGGCCGTCCTTCCGTCTCCGATAAATGGGGTATGAGTCCTTCCCTTGTATGGTTGTCTCGTTGAACGTCTGTGGGTACCTACACTTGCACGACCCATCTTGCATACAGACGTTGTTTGGCTTTAGGGCACCGCATGGGCCGTGCATCATATGTTTAACGACCATGGCGTATAGCTCCGGGTACTTATCCTTGTCTGGGAGCTCCGCTGATATGAGGTGATCATACTGCTCCGGCACAAGTAGCTTATAATTGGAATCCATGATCAATAGGAAATGGGCATGCGGGAGGCCCCTCTTCTGAAACTCGACCACATAGACCCACGCCTTCACAACGCCTAGGATGTGTTTCTTGGTCAGCATATATTTCATCATCTCTAGCTTGGCCCTAAATACTCACGCCACAATATCTGGCCGGTCCTGCGGGGTTTGGCCTGGAAGAAGGGCATCCTGTATCTCCTGCCAGTTGGGATTGCATGTCATTGTCAGGAAGATGTCAGGCTTGCCATACGTCTGTACCAATGCCATGGCATCCATATGCCTCCGCTTCATGTCTCGGAAACACCCCTGGAATTTCCAAGGTAGCACAATCCTTGTGCCAACAGCACTCGCTCGAGTCTCTCCGGCCGTGATGCTATCGACAATGCCTTTATATAGATCAGCGCGTATCTGTGGCTGGTGCTCCCTGATCCAATTCAACCTACAACCCTCGATCTTTATGTACATGTCCACCGCCCATTGCTGGAAAAGACGCCCTCAATGCAGTATGGGGTTGAATATAGCAGGACGCGTCTGTAGTCGGTAACAGTAGTAGTCCCTGACGGAGACGCATAGACGGCCACCCCCCTCTGTGACAGAAAAATAAGGTTATTCGACATTTGCGAAAGAAAAATAAGGTTATTCAACATATGCGAAGGATAGACTAAAATATTGAGAAGTATCCGAGATACCTGGATCATCTTCACGATCTGCTCTTGGTAGCTACGCAAGGTCCCATGACTTATTATGTTTAGGTATATTCGGATACCAACCAAGCTCTCCCTTTGGGAAGAAGAGGGGGTACGAGAGCGGGTCATAGCATCCTTGTGTGGCATGTATATTGTGCCTCTCATTGTTGTTACCGTAGAGGGTAATGCTGCGATTGAACCTATTTGTCGGATCGCTGCCCTCGACCCATATCGCAGCCACCTCAGACGACAGTGGTGTGTTGTATCTTCGTTGGTCTAGCTTTTTGTCCGTGTTCAGTTCTATGCGGTAGTCCTCAAGGTTCTCCTTATGCTCGCCCAATCTCCTAAACTGCTCGGAGTAGGGGTTTCCTCTCAGTATTTCCACAATTTTCTGCACGACCTCCTGATCTAGTTCCTTGGTTGCTTCCTTGCGATGGACCAGGCTGGGATCATCGTTGTAGAAGTAGAGGTGCAGATGTTCCGAGCGAGAGCCTGGCCCGAATGAATGCACGTTGTGGTACATTTTGCCTTGTGCTCGGAACGTGTAGACGCCGGACCTCATGTTCGTGCAGTCGTTGTCGAGACTGACGCCAAGGGTTGTGAAGGAGAAATGGCCGTTAAAGAATCGTATGCTTTCTCAAAAATGTCGGCTGTCTGCATCTGCGCTAGACCATAACATCATCAGCTCCGGTATAGGAACTTGTTCAGCCAGTTCGATCTGTCCGTTTCGGCAGCAAAAACCGGGGGTCTCATACTCAAACCTCTTGGCATGGCAGTGTTCGCAGTCCGGTACTTGCTCTAGTATGTGCGTGCTATCTGGTAGGTTTGAGTACACGAAGTCAAAAGGATCGATACCACCCTCGTCGGATAAGTCTATCGGTGTATGTAGGTCCATGTCATCGGCGTCGAAACCTACATGTAAAGTACGTCACATCATTATGTTCAGATTTGACTATTAACCGAGATGGTTGAAAAGGCTGGCGTAAGTACCTTCACCAGCATACATGTAGCACTCCTCGTCCATGAGGTCGTTGGCGATTGTATTCTCGTCCATGATACCGCTGAGGAAGGCCTCCATCTCTCCTACAACACTCTCGATCTGGTAAGTATGATGCATTAATAGTCCATGACATAAATAATAAAGTGAGGACAGATTGGTGTGTTACCGTCGGTTCTGATGGTATACTCCGGCGAGCTTGCTAAAGGTGAAGCAATCCCCTTTTTGGCTGATGATCCGTGTTTGCTCGTTGCCAGGTCTATCGTTGGCAAAGTTGTTGCATTTGGGCACAGCATCGCGATGGATTCAGGGCACGGGCGGTTCCTCTTAGCTGCGTCCTTTGCCTTGCGCTGAGCTAGCAGTTTTGCTCTATCCTCTTCAGATTTGCTTTGCCTAGATGTCCGTCTCCATGCATTCTCTTTGTGCCTTTCTTCTGTGGATAAATTTTGCTTGTTTGCCCTTCGTCGTCTGTTTCTACCATCTTGCGTTTTCTTTTGCCAAGCTGCTCTTCTACGTGCATTAATCTCCTCATTTTTCTGGGTCGAGGTGTGTCTCCGTGCATTCTGTTCCTTCGTTTCTTCTCTTTTGTCTTGTGTTTTCTTTTGCCAAGCTTCTCTTCTACGTGCATTAATCTTCTCTTTTTCCTCGGCCGTCAAACTATTTCGCCGAGCTCTATCACGCTCACGCCTTGCTTGATTTTTATCTTCTGAAATGTTAAAATTCTTGTTGGATTCAATGTTTTGATCCATTTTCTGCAATTGAAAAAAAGTTAAACATCCAATACTCAGATTTTTGAAACAGTAATTCAAAAAAGTAATGCAATGAGAAAGATAAAATTGTAAGCGACACTCTGGGACTGTTGTAATGTGTTGATGCAGTAGCAAATCATTTATTTGCTTATTTTAGACAGACATACCAAGTTTACTCTTAACCTAGAAAGATGAAAACAAATTTTCCTGGGAGAAGCAAAGCAGGTTCGTTTTGGTTAGATATCAGGCTGTTTAGTGACTAATGTTTGTTCCGATGGATCTTTGATCAGATGGCGGCGTCGGGCTTACCAGTAAAACCGGGAAGGTGACGAGAGATAGTACCAGCAGCAACTACCTAGGTTCAGACGGCGGCGTGCCTGGTGGGGACGTACGTCGATGGTATGGCGATGTTTGTGCGCTGGAGGCACTTGTATTGATTCAAAGCAGACGACTCGATTGATTATTCTGCGCGTTGGAGAGCAATAGGACTGTGTATTTGTAGTCATGTTATTTCTAATCCAATCCTGTTCGGTGTCCTATTCCGTGCTGTAATCGATTTTCTAATCCAATCCTGTTTGGTGTCCTATTCCGTGCTGTAATCGATTTTGTTTGTTTTTGACTGGGCCGTGCGTGCGACCTTTGTGGGCTGTGATACGATCGTAGCATGTACGATCGGACCGTGCGTGCGATGATAGGCAGGCGACGTACGAAGAAAAGACCTACGACCGCCACGGTTAAGGATATTATATAGTAGAGATATGCCCAGACATAAAACTGTCGTCCACACATACAAACCCCTGGAGACATGGAAACTCGCAGCCGTGAAACCCATGGAAAACTCGTAGCCGTGAAGTCGTGAACCCCCTCCGTGCACGACGTTGCACCATCGGTCAGTTCACCCCGTACGAGCCACACATTCCGGTGAAAAAACCCGTCGCCACCCACACATAAAACTGATGCATCGCAGCGATCTGCACCTCGCCGTTGCTATCTTACCCAGCACCACACACTTGACCAAACGGGTACGGTTGGGGCAGGAAAGAATCCCGGAGACGATAAGAACACGATGATCAATCACACACCAAACGTGCCCATATTCTCCCGATGCTCCGGGTTCACACTCCACGCCGCCGCCATGTTTGCTTGCTCGATTGCTCGACAACGACAGCGACGGATCGGATGCAGTGAACCAGAAAACATTATCAGCATGTCGCGGCACGAATAGAAAACACACAGAGAAAGAGAGACAGAGGATAAAGAATGGCCTGGCCCTCGTCAACGGCGTTTTGGCGCTGATTAAACCCTCATACATCATGACCGGTGACATGATACTCCTCTTGGCTCTTGCTAGTGGACAAGATCGCAATCGTAGGATAAACCGGGCTGTCGTGGATGGTTAGCTAGCGTATGGCTGTATCATGCGAGCCCTGTCTGGTTGAAACTATGATTGATCGCTGCGTGGTTTGCCGTTGCCGACTTGGACCGCTAATCTAAAAGAAAGGGGGTAGTTTCCAAGATCTTGTTTTTCTCCCATGGCGATTGGCGAGTGCGTGCCGTTCCCGAGAGGGTCCGTCGCCGAGTCGAGATGACCGGCCATCCTCAGGGTATGATTGGTCTTGAATCTCTACGCCAAGGAGTGTCACTGTACTGTCAATCGTGGCAATGTTTATGGTTGGAGAGTACTTTCCTGTAAATTTTCATCAAGGTTCGTCGTCAAGATGCACGCTAAACACCACATGGCATATGTGGTGAGCAACCCAAACAAAAAAAAAGATGCACGCTAAACACCACATGGCATATGTGGTGAGCAACCCAAACAAAAAAAAAAGATGCACGCTAAAGAGTGGCTTAGCATTGTTTATGGTTGAGAAGTACTTTCCGAAAAGTCATTTTGGATCTCCGCTGAAAAAAATATTTTTAAAAATTCATTCTTTTGCGCAAAAATCACGAAAAGAAAGCCACACACGTAGTGAAGTACATGTGTGTTTAATTGATAAATTTGCACAAAGTAATACGAAATAAAAAGTCTGAGGATATTTTTACGTTTTGAATTTGCTTTGTTGACCCCAGATGCTTGTTATTTTTGTACAGGATGCAGATATCATCATTATTTTTCGAAACTTTTTCCTACGGTAATGAACATTAAGATATACACGCCTGATTTTTTTTGAGAGTTTTCTTTGCTACACATTTATTTTAAGAAAATATCTCTTTGTAGCACGATCACCGGTGCCCGGGAGCGCAGAAGCTTCAATCTGTACTTTCCTAGCTGTAACTTTTTGAAAGTTCATTCTATGATAGTATTGGACTATTGGCTCATTGCACACAGACTAACCTGATACTGCTACTAGTCCGGGCGTACACACTTAGAGAAATACAAAAGGATACAGCAAGGAAAATACTCTCCAAGACTCCAACGAATAAAAGGATACACAAAACAAAATACTCTCCAAATATAAAACTGAAGTGTGAATAGTTCACTGCACGACAGCTGTTCGATCGATCGAGAGACAAAAGGCGAACGAACGAACGAGCGCGACGGATCGAACCAAAGCAGACACAATTTACGTTCCGTTTCTTTCACAATATGTGAACGTGCGGCGCGAGGGAACACCTGAAACGATCGAGTCGTGCACACCTCAGCCGAACTCGCATGGAGTCGGACTCCGAATCCAATGTACGCACGTAAAGTAATACTGTACATGGCTGCAGATTGACTAAACAGCTGACCGAATAGAATTTCTACTAACAAAATATATGGGTTCGACAATTTCCACAGTCAAACTAATACGATATCGTTTTCCTCCTAACCTAGCGCCGCCATAGGCGACTAGGGAGGCGGAACTTTTTTCCACCAATCTCCACCGGCGGGAGAGCTAGGCCTCCCTCCCTCCGCTTGCTGCTTCGGCGGCGGGAGGGAGGGGGACCTCGTTTTCTCCGTTTTTGCATGGTAGTTAGGGTTTGCAAGGTTTTGGCATGGTGCGTCGTTGGGGTGGTGGGAGCGGCGCCCGGGCAAATAAATCTGCCTCAACTCCACTCCCACACCGGCGTTGTCCTTCATGGCGGCGTCTCAGAGTTGGTGGCATTGTGTGCTTGCCGATCTTTCAGATCGGTGGCTGTAGGGTTCATGGATGGTGTCGGCGAGGCGGCGGCGGCGACTCCATCAGATGGGTTTTTCCTCCTGTTATGTCCCCGTTGCTGCGGCGTTGTCTCCGGCGCCATGGTGGAGCAGAGAAGATTCGTCCAGGAGTATGTGCAGACGGTGGTCTGCACAGGTGACAGCTGGAAGATGGTGCACCTTGTGCAGGGTTCGTGGTTGGAGGCTGACGGTTCTGGTTCCCTACTCCGACGTCGTCGTGCGGGGGTGCCAGTGCTGAAGTTTGATGGCATGTCCGGGGTCGTGCTGCCCCGGTCTGATTCTTTCAACGACAATGGTTTGTCCTTTGACAAACTACTTTGGAGGTCCGAAAAGCTGATTATCAGCGATGGAGCCGCGTCGAGCTCGGGTGAAGAGATCTGTAAGATCGGTGTATACATACTTTGTATCTCGTCTTTTTATCAATGAGAATCGTATTACCATGCAAAAAAAAAGAATAGAATTTCTACTCCGACTACACCACCTCTTCTCCGGTATAAAAGTGCAGGTTCCCCAGCTTGTTTCTCAAATCACCAAGCGCAACAACGCACGCCTAACATAGCTACCGAGATACATAGATACCATGAATCGCAAAGGATCCTCGACGTGCGAGCTTGCACAAGTTGACGACATGGCATCACGTGCACTCGCGGTACTAGCGGCACTTCTCGTCGTCGGCGCATTACTGCTCCTCCTCTTGCTGCTGGCGGGAGCTCACGTAGGTAGCACCACCAACTTCTCTGTGCGCCACCAGCTAAGACACGCGAGCGAGCCTAATCAAAGGATGATCGAGGTCAAGGTTCGTAGGCACGGAACAGCCGGCGGCCACGGCCGTAAACTGGGAGAGACGACGAGCAAGCCTTCGCAAAACATCGGTGAGGTCGACGTGACGAGCTACGGAGCTGTCGGCGACGGCAAGCAAGATGACACGCAGGCGTTTCAGAAAGCGTGGGTCACCGCTTGCTCCTCCTCCATGCCGGCCACCCTCCTGGTACCAAAGGAGAAGACGTGTCTCGTCAAGCACATCACCTTCTCTGGTAAATGCAACTCCAGAGTCACGTTTAGGCTCGAAGGAAAACTGGTAGCTCCCGCCAGATCTGTCTGGCCAGCAGAGGAACGGCCGAGGTGGATCGTGTTTGACAACGTTAACGGCCTAACCGTCACCGGTGGCGGGACCATGGACGGAAACAGCGAGATGTGGTGGAAAAATTCTTGCCGGGTCGACAAGAACCGGAAATGCACGTTTGCTCCGATCACGTTGTTGCTTAGCAGGTGCAATCAGCTCAAGGTGGAAAATGTTAAGATATTGAACAGCCAACAGATCCATGTATCGGTCCAGGATTGCAAAGACGTGGTCCTAAAGCGCATCACGATAACCGCGCCTAGCTACAGCCCAGAGAATGACGGAATACACATTATTCGCACCAAGGATATTCAGGTGATGGATTGCAATATCAAAACCGGAGACGATTGCATATCGATCAAGACAGGTACCCAAAACTTGTTTGCTTCCAGAATAAGCTGTGGACCCGGTCATGGAATAAGTGTTGGAAGTTTAGGTGACCATAACTCAGAGGCCCGAGTTTCCAACGTAACAGTCTATAAGGAACGCTTCTCTGGCGCATTGAATGGTGTAAGCATTAAGACGTGGCAAGGAGGAAAAGGATATGCGCGCGACATCATATTTAAGGACATAACAATGACGGGAGTCAAGAATCCCATAATCATCGACCAGAACTACTGCACGATATCCGATCCTTCGAATCCTAAGGCATGCGAGAAACAAACTTCAGCAGTGGAACTAAGCGACATCCAGTTCAAAAATATACGAGGCACGAGTGCGACAAAAGAGCTTATCAAGCTTGACTGCAGCGACACAGTCTCATGTCATGACATATTGTTGGAAGACGTGAACCTTACTTTTAAGGGGCACAAGAGCGCCGCCACAACAAGTATGTGCAAAAATGTGAAGCTAAAGAATTATGTGAATGTTTTCCCGAAAACCTGTTGAGCAGTTCCACTTGTATCTTTTTTCATTCTTTGTTTTTGCACTTGTAAATTTCTATTCAAATAATCTCTTGCCTAGGCAGAGTTGAGATTTATGTATGGTAAATACTCAGTAAATATATGCTATGAGTCATCCTGAATTTATGTCACACACGTTTTCTTGGATAATGAAGAGTTGAGATTTCACTCACCAAGCGGAATCCATGTTATTTGCTCGCGGAGATCAAAACAGTTTCTTATTTTGATTGATAACTAGATTGTGTTTGCCCGTGACACATGCATACGGGCATACATGGCCGTTTCTTCAACCTCAGCAGTACATGTCAATTAATGAAAACTTTTCTTGTATAGACGAAGGTGAGATTTATGTAACGCAATCTCTAACTAATCATATACGATGTGTCGCACTTACGACCATTTTCTTGAAAACTAAGATTTTTTTTTTTACTACGAAGCATAACCCCTGCTAGATTTCATCAAACTGATAGTGTTAGAGTGGAACGGACCTATCGTTGAATATAAGTGAATCTTCTCTATTATTACCAACCAAAAATACGTACACGGACCCTCTCGCTAATTTATGCTTCTGAAAAAGTGGAAATCATGTAATCTACAAACAAAACTGAAATGGGATTGAACGCCCACGACCACAAGGTTAGCGTTACCAAGTTAGACGGGCTTCTATTCGTACAATTTTCTGGCCCGAGGTAAGACAAATTTCCCCGGTTACCAAACCAAAGTACTTGAAAATCATTACTCTAATTAACCTGATAGTACAATTAGTTTTCGCTGACATCTGAAGTACTACAAAATGCTAGTACTATACAACATGTCCAATAGTAAATGGTAAGCAGATGGTCCAGCTGTATTCATGTGGTCTGAGTTTTTTCTGCGAATCATGTGGTTTGACCTGGGAAGCATGCATGAAAGGGCCATGACTTCATCAAACTCTCATGGCCGTCAAAGCCCCAACAGAATCGCTCAAATCCCGTCCCCTCCCTCCATTGGTGTCAACAGTCAAAAGGTCGCCCCAAAGAAATGGCGCGGCCAGCCATGGTTAGCTCGCAGTTCACAGGCATTTATCTCTTCACCGCCATTTTTCAAGTCACCAAAGCGAGCCCGTGTTACCTGGCTTCATGATCCGCCACCCACCAGCACCAGCACCACCCCACCTACCCGACGAGACCAAGCCATCCAACCAGGGTGCTCTGCTCTGCTATGCTACGCTGAACCTGAACCAATGCACCAGCAAGAAACTGAAAAAATAGGTGCAGAGTCTTCGGGAAGTATGAAACCGCATGATGCCGGCCGGTCCAACTGTCACCGTCACCACCTTGACATGAACAAACCATGATCGTTCAAAGTTTCAGAGGAACCACGATAGAGCAGACCAAATCCATCATTTTTTTCTGAAAGAAGACCAAATCCATCATCATGGTTTTCAGTTTGTTTTCCCACAAGCTTTGAGAAAAATATATACATAACGTGGCAATTTTGTCTAGACCACCCATGGATCGATCACCTGCTCCATATGAGACGTGTGTGTGATGCACAAGCCACAGAGCAGAAGCTGCACGCTCTGGCTTGCTTTCTTGTTCCTGGGAGAAAGAAAGGAAACAAGATTTGCAAAAAAAGAAAGTGTGCAATTTTTTCCTGCATAGTGGTTGCATGCGCTTTGAACGCTGGGCGACAAGCCGCAAGCTACAAGCCTGACGATCCTTTCCACGGCCGGCTACCGTAGCGCCACTAGTACTACTGTTTACTATTTGTCGGAGCGGCGTCTTCTTCCTCCTCTCCCTTTTTCTAATGGCCGGCATCGTTGCATAGTAGCTCAAGACTGATGCGTCATGGGGATATATATCTGTGATAATAAACTCTGATGGGTGCCTGACCAGCTGATGGCTACTGAAAGCAATGTTTACTAGGAGCGACGCGTTCTTTGAAACTACGGAGAGATGTTTATTGGCCGGTAAATAGAGAAAAGAAATGGTCCATGTATGATCTCGCTTCTCACGCAAGCGAACATCATGGGATCAACAGGGTGAGTACGAGTTGACTTCCCACACACATGAAGGCCCCATTAGTTTGGATGGAGGTGTCGCTCAGATAATTACACTTCAATTCCTTTTCTCATATACTTTTTTATTAGAGAGAAAATTCAACTTCGATTATCGCGGAAATAAGGGGGGCAATTCCGTGTTAAAAAACCGGCGAGCAACTCAGAGAGAAAATGATTCCAGTAATCAAATGAGACAACAACCATGTTATGGCCAGATGCTCCTCTTATTTTAGGCACTCACTATGATTGAAGCCCTGAACCTCGAGATTATTTATCAAAAAAAAAGTACTAAGCAGATTATAATTAATTGTGTTAGGCTCAAGCCGGGTTCGTAGTTAGCTTTTGCGTGAGGCAAATAATCATGTCTAGACCCCTGTTGCATCTGTAGAAAAGGAGAAAAGACGGTAGCATGAAAAGCGCAAGTTGGCTCTTGCTTTTCATACAAACAGGAGAAGCTCCCTGGGTCAGGAAACCGGCGGCCGCTTCTTCTTCTTCCCGCCCATGTTTTTGCTTGGAGAAGAACAGGAGCTCCTGCCATGCATGGTCACACAGTGTGGAAGTCAGTCAGTGAGTGAGAGTTGAGAAGAACAGTGGAAGGCAGACCACCTTGAGATGAGCAATCCCAGCATTGGGTTCCTCCAGCACATTGGAGGATTAAGGCCTTCCACAGCGTATGTTTCTATCGGTGCCCAAAACGATTTTGAGGCATCGCTGATCGATGCCCTCCGCTGTGGAGACGGTGCCGCAATATTTTTCCAGGGAACCGGAGCACCTAGGTGCTCCGATGCCTCAACTCCTTGGCCAATTTAATATTGTTGCTAATTGATGCATCGGCCAATAGAAAGGAAGGGAAGGAAAGAGGAAAACTGGCTTGGTCAGATTTACTGTCCTCGTATGGGTCCCATTTTTCTATGGGCATCACCTATACGCTGTGACTGTGAGATCGGATCCTCAATCTTTTTCTTGAGGCATCGCTGTGAGGTGGCAAACTTTTCAGATTTCTGGGCATCGCTACGATGTGGAAGGCTAAGACTACCCATAGTGGGAGTAACATGGCTAGTAACATAAGTGCCACATAAGCACAAATGATGATGTGGCATGCAATTAAAGAAGAGATAGATGGTGGTGGTATCATAGGTAGATACTGTAACATAACGGAATTCGAGGCAAAATGAGTCTATAGGCTAATAAATACATGGTTATATGATACCACACATATGTTACTACCCACTATAGAGATAGTAACATAGACTAGTATCATATGCATGATACTAGTGTATGATACTTCCCACTATGAGTAGTCTAAGATAATTCAAAACCCCTAGTACCTAAGTAGGTTTTGTCTAGAGCGATGTAGGAGCAATTTAAGTATCACAAGCTCCGAGATCGACTCTGTTTGGTCTGTACTTGAGGCCACCATCAGACCGTGAAATGTTTCTCGGGTAGTACTACAGCAGCAGAATAAGGGCCATGTTTATACGCCCAATGTTTCGGCAATCGACATCATGGAGGTCAAACAACATACACAGCGTATCATGTTCCTCGAGGGAGTATTAACGTGGAGTGAAGATCGACACGGAGATAAGACGATCTCATCAAAACATTCAGAATTATTGGGAATTTTCTGACATAACATAATTATCTCATCCAAAATAATGCAGTGGAATCATTGGCTGGGGTATGATTGTCCTGATGCAGGGATATATATAGCAGCAGCAGCTCGCGGCATACAGCAATGCACTTGTGACAGCCTACCGTTCCCATAATTCTTGCCCCCAGCATTCATGTTTCTGGTGGGAAAATCTGGAGCAGCAAGGTGGCCCCAGAGCTATGAAATGCTCCCAGTTTTGAATCAACACGGTGGGCTCTGATGCAAGGAATGGATAGACGCAAAGGGTACTAGTAGAAATACAAAATGTTATCATAGGGGGCAACATAACAGCTACTACTACAAGTTGCAGGACAATGAAGAAATTTACAATCCCCCATGTGCACCTCCATGGTACCATTGCAAAATGGGGAATCACTGCACATGGTGTCCAACTGAGGGAGTCAAGATTTAGAATTGAGCAATGAAACGTAGTAGGTGCAAGCACATCCTCTGTCTGTGCAAGTGCAATGCACATAGGAGTAGAGAACTTGGGATATGCAGTTTGTGGCAAGAAGGGGAATGGAAAAAAGCTCACTCTTCCATTGATATACTTGGATCTATGTACAATTTACAGCTTACAGGAAGGAGGGGGAAAAGGGACCACCGTTCGCGCGATTGCGATATCGCAGAACTCTGAGCTGTTTTTGAAACGCAAAACTGTCAGCTTCCCCTCCTCGGAGGCTCCCGTTTGTTGCTGATCTCTCTCTCTCTCTGACTCGGAGCAAGCGGTTGTGCCGCCCCGGTCGTCTTCACCGATTAGTTATTGTCCTTCACTACCCTAATGTACAGTTAGAAGAAACGGGCATGGTTTCTTGAACACACACACAAAGCTTCAATTCAAACGTAGGTGTCGCAGAACTTGCCGTCCATCCTGTTCTGGACTGCCTTGATCGCCGCCACCCGAGCAGCCGTGGCCGCCCTGTTCGCGGCCATCACCACCTTGTGCACCTGTTCATCTACTTTCGGTAGATGAAAGGCGTTCTCAGAGGCACGCTGTGCAGCCTGAAAGTACAATTGAACCATTAGAATTGAATTCCACAAGGAATTGCAGCTCCTAGGGAGCAATGTGTGGAAGCAAATCGGTGTATACCTGCACGGCACGCTCAACAGAGGGATCGGTCGATGGCAGGGGGTTCTTCAGGGTGCCGAAGTCCCAGTCCCCTGATCGCTTGTCGCCATTCCGAAATGTGTACATCCCAAGTCCCTGCTTCTTGCCTTCATGCCAGGAGCCTGCGTAGCAATGGCCATTGGCGAAGCTGTAGACACCGAACCCGTGGATCTTATCCCCGAAGTACTCCCCCGAGTACCGATCGCCATTTCTGAAACAAATTGCAGCAGAAGGTAAGAAATTGCTAGCAACCAATGCGCGAGTTTCTCACCCGAGGATCGATGTTGGTTGAATTGTGAACAAAATAGTATAAGGTGGTTGGAGCTAATGAGGCAGGCAATCGAACAGTTGGTGCCTCGGAATGTAATGGAACAGTGTGTTGGCCGAATCGAAGCAGGGGATTGATTTCGCTGCTTACCGGAAATGGTAGCTGCCGTGTCCGTGCTTGACTCCGTGCTTGAACTCCCCGACATAGGAGCTCCCGTCGGAGCACGTCTGCGCGCCGATGCCGTGGCTCTGCCCGCCGGCCCACTCACCGGCGTAGCAGTCCCCGCTGTAGAATCGGTAGACGCCGTGCCCGTGGCGTAGGCCCTGTCGGTACTGGCCCCGGTAGCGGCTGCCGCGCGCCCAGCTCTCGATGCCGTATCCGTCGTACTTGCCGTCCACCCAGTCGCCCTCGTACTTGCCCTTGCCGAAGAAGTTGTAGACGCCGCCGCCGTTGCAGCGGCCCTTGTGGAACTCCCCCTCGTAGCAGTCCCCGTTGCTGTAGAACTCGACGCCCTCGCGCACGACCGCGGCGGCCTTGCTGTGGTGCGGCTTGTGTTCGTCGTCGTCGCCGATGAACCACTGCACGGAGCCGGAGGGCGAGGCGCGGCGCATCCGCAGGCGGCGGCCGCGGAGGACGGCCGCTGCCGCGGCGAGCGCGGCGGTGGCGGCGGCGAGGAAGAGGAGGATGAGGTGGCGGTCGTCGCGGAGAAGGAGGATGAGGAGCAGGAGGAGGGCGACCGGGAGGGCGAGAAGGAGCAGGAGCGGGTGGGCCCCCGGGCCGGCACCGTGCCGCCGCGGGTGCAGCAGGGGCTGCGCCTGCGACTTCTTGTCGTCGGGCTCCGGGTCCTCGACTAGGACGGCGGTCTGGAAGGAGGAGCAGTTGCGCACGGTCGGGGAGCGGAGGAGCGAGGACGGCGTCCGCGTCAGCTTACTGCCCGCGACGCCGCCGCCGGGCCCGTGGCCGCCGTCCATTCCGCGCCGCCGCTGCCCGGGCCTGACGCCGCCGTCCCTCTCCTCAATTTCTGTCAGATCTTCTTCTGCTTCCCGGTTGGAAATCCGCGAACGAACGCAGATCGGGTTGAGGGTGGAGCAGAGGAAGGGGGAGAGAGCAGAGAGTGGGTGGAGAGGAGAGAAGAGAGGAGGGAGGCGGGCTGAGAGGTGTCTTATAACTACCGGGGAGGTGAGCAGCTCTGCTCGGCTCGGGCGGGCGCCGTCCCCGTCCTGGCTTGGCTGGGTCGCGACGCCGCGCTGGGCCGGGCCGGAGATGGTGGTGGGGGTGGCCTTGGCTCACTGCCATGTGGGGTGCCACCCGGGGTCAGTGGGACGTTGACGGATCCCGCGGGGTCGCGGCCCGTGTGTTTCGCGGCACAGACGGAGGTAAGAGGAGTGTTTGATTGGTCCGGGCGGGGCGGGATGGTGCGCGCAGAGGGTTGGAACGGTAGAACGAGAAAAGTTTTTTTAACCGAGAAAAAGACTCGTCATTTTCATTAATTACGAAGAAGTATGAGTTGGTCGGTTAATTAACGGAAAATCGGTCTAAAACCGGAACAACGCACTCGACGATCGTCATGGAACACGACCGTCGCGAGGGCAAACACAGACACCCTGCCTACGGCCTACCCACACAAGCTGCACGCACACCAACGAAGCTAGAGTCGTCGTCGAGGTTGCCCCCTGTCATCGTCAGCAAGCTGCACACCCTGCAGCGACTCCGATTTCAAAAAAAACCCACCTAGGAGACCATCACCGAAGCGGCGTCGAGAAGCCCCGCCGGCCTATGGCAAACAGATGGCTCTTCGCGTAGAGGAAGTCAGCTCCGATTTTGATGGTGAGCTCTGGAGGGGAGATGCGCAAGACCTGCACCAAAGAAGATCTTCACCACCGGACCACCCCTTGCAGGTCATCGTACGCCGCTCAGGAGGTAGTATCTTGAGAATATAGCAACTTCGACTTCACGCTTGGTAGGACCAATACGAAGATACTCGGACACGCCGGAACAAAGCCGACTACGAAGCTATTGCCGCGACCAAACCATTGCTCATCAACATTGTCGTTGCCGCACAAACCACCACACGGAACTCAACTTCGCCCACCGGTTCATTTTAATCCTTATTAAACTCGTATTAATTGGGCGGGTTGAACCCTAAAGTCGAAATCCCGTCGTTCGCACCCTGAAGTAGAACGGTTGAGTCCGGATTTAAATTGAACCTTGGACCTATTTTTCAGAGCGAAAAATAAAATTCTATATTTCTATAGGCACTGACTAAATTGGCCACATGTCATATTCATCTTTTTCCACGGGACCTCGCCTCGTACGCCGATGACCCCTCTGGGAACTTGTCACGCGCCTACAGATCGCGCGTGAGGTCAAGCAGCCGGACGCCCTCGTGGACTCGCCCTAAAGAAGGCGGCGACGGAGCCCATGAAACCCGAAGCGCAGATGATGAGGCTGCATAGAGAGAAATGGGCGCACGGAGAAAATGGCGGAGTCGCGGGACCTTGACGATGAGAAGCATGGAGGTGAAGGGGCGTCGCTGGAGGAAGGCGCGTGCTGGAGATCTTGAGCGCACGGTGGAGGTTGGCCGGTCGCCGGCGCAAGTGCGCTTGATGAAGGCATGTTGTCGGCCAGCGCAGTCTGGAACCAGGCCGCGACGCGTAGGGTGGAAGTACGATGGCGCCCAACGCATGCTGGAGGCAGGCCCGCAGGGTGGAGGCAAGCTCGAGGTGCGAAGGCCGGTGGCTAGAGGCGCTTCGATTTTGTGGGCCAGGAGAACGAGGGTGAGGCGGAGCTACTAAGCACGATGGCTTGTCCACCGACCACCGTCACCGACGGGGTCAGCGCACACCTCTCCCTTTTTTAGATTGGGATATAAGATAAATACAGCGACGGAGCCAGGACGTTGAATCTGTGAGTCAGGGCCAAAATTTCAGATATTTTAACTAGTTTAAGATTTTTTTCAATATGACAGCACATAAATATGAAGGATTTTCTAATAGTTGTGGGGTCGGCTAACCCCATAATTTCAACGTGGATCTGCCACTGAATAAATATGACATGCGGATCCGTGTAGTCAGTGAGCCAATGGATGTTTCCAGGCAGGATGCTCTTTTTTTGATCCGCCAAACAAATTTAGGATTTAATTTAAAACGGGATTTAATACGTTCAACGATAGGAATTTCGACTTGAAGCTCGATTCGTGAGATTAAGGTTCAAAATGCACTTCTTCCGGTTAGGATCGATGGAAGCAAGAAGAACCTCTATGTGTGGTTGTGGGTCCATGTGGCCGGAAGGTAGGGCCCACCAGTTTCGGATCTGAATCCTGGGGAAAAGGAGGGAGAGTGGTGAGGTGAGTGCGTCCAAGCTTTGGCATGTGCAGCCGGGGGAGCTTTCCGTTGGAGGGAACGAGGACGGACGGTGGTCGGCGGCGTCGGGCGAAACGATCGAACTGGATTGGTGCGCGCGGGGGCGGTACGGGCCGGCCGTGTGCGGCACGGCGCGTGCAGCTTGGGGAACAGCTGGGGTTCTTGTTACTGGTGGCCTTTTTTGACCAGTGGCCTTTGGGTTAAACAACCATCACGGTCTGTGTTTCTCTCGCTTTTTCACTTTTTTTCCACGGGACGCCTTTTCCTGTTATGGATAGTGAAACTACTGATATTTCGAATTATACATAGCTTAATCGTATTTTAGTTTTTTCTTTCCATAGAAATTTTGTGAAAAGTCAAAACATGTGAAAGTTCAACCAAATTTTTAGGAAAAACTATCAACTTGTACAATGCCAAATTAATCTTATTACATAAATGATTAAACATATTTTCATAGTATATCCACGGAAAAAAATATATTATACACCTTGTTTTCAGGAACGGATGTGGTACAATATAGAAAGATGGCGGTGATGTGTATAACAGATTGTAATCAGCGACTTTCGAGTTTCGTCTGCACTCCTTTGTGTCACAACAACTTTCATCTGCTTGGACCTACCCTTAAAAATAGAATCTCAAGGTTGAGAACGATTATAGTCAACTGTTCGTAGCATATATGATCAATTGTCACTGTCAGCAGTCTGTTGGCTCGTACATTAACTTTGATGTTGAACAGATATGATCAAACATATATATACTACAATCGTATATATACCTCGAGGTATAATAAACCGGTACTGTTATTAGCAGCTGGATTATACCCGTATATGATGAATTCTACGGTTTCAAATTTAATTCAAAGATGGGAAAGAGCCTGCTTGCACCCCTAGATTATTATGCTCGTGTATTATTAATTACGTACAGAGCATCGTCAATTCATCATTTGATTACCGTAGTGGAGTTGGCCGTACACTATTGTATAATCGCTACTACTTAGTACTAGTGTGACGGTTTCAAGTACCCCAGAGCATACTTGGTCGCAGAGCTTTGCGCTGACGTCGTAAACCTTGAGAGAGACCTTAGCCTCGAGGTCACCGACGGCTCCTTTGCCTCACTGGACACCTTGATCGCCAAGCAAGAGCGCCCTCCCTCCCAAAAGCCAATTCAATCTCCATGACTTCCCATGTTCCTGCGGGTGCGACGCCGTCTCAAAGCGTATAGGACGCCAGCAGGGGCGACTTGGTCCCGTCCACGAACCCCCCAATGTAGCTATATTTTTTAGGACTTTATTTATGCGGAGTAATATGAACGATGGTAAAATAGTTTGTGACGGTAGTAAAAATTGTAGCTATATTTGTAGGTTAATTTGAAAAAATGTAGCTATATTTTTTAGGACTTTATTATGCGGAATAATATTAACGATGGTAAAATAGTTTGTGACGGTAGTAAATATTGTAGCTATATTTGTAGGTTAATTTGAAAAATGTAGCTATATTTTTTAGGACTTTATTTATGCGGAATAATATTAACGATGGTAAATATTTATTTATGTCAGCGGAGATGTCTGATTTAGTGAAGATCAGGTTTTTCTATGGTCCTGGTAGAGTCCAAATGTGTGATACGGGAGCTGATCTGAGTGAGTTTCAGTATATAGATGTCGACCTGCCAGCTGCTGAAACATGGTCTGTAAGTCAGGTAAAAGATTGGTTGGTGGGAAGTTTAGGGCTTGATAGTCAGACACAGACCGTCAGTGTTCATGCTTGGTGGAGCATTCAAGGACAAATATTTACTTCGTTTTGAAACCACTAGAGTGTGATACTGATTGGGTGCGATGGTTAAAAGGCTGCGCAAAAAGGAATTGCTCTCCTTGTGCCCTAGTTCTTCCCGCCCTGAACGAGGTCACTGCCCTGAGACGAGTTTAGTGCCCATGAAGGTGAGGGTGCTTATGATCCTGGCCATGGAAGTGAAGAGATGGACATGTCTATGTCAATTATGGGTCTGATTTTGGTGGTGGTGGTAACGAGTCGGGGCAGAGCAGTCAAGTACATGGAGGGGACACTGAGGTATATGACAGTGCGGAGGCGGATGGCGACGAGGTAGACGGGCACATGCAGAACGAGATGGAAGATGAAGATGCAGATGGCTATAGTGCTGAAGGCGATGATTCCGATGAGTCAGACGGGGAAGAGAACGAAGATGAGGTACCTAATCCTGCAGCATGGAATCAGGACCACTCTTCGGCGATGACTATAAACGATGGTCATGATTCGGCATGGCAATATCATGAGAACAACATTGCGAAGGGTGCTTTGTATACTGACAAGCAAGCTTTGAGGGATGCAGTCGTTAAATGGGCATTGTCCACCCACAGGGTTATGAGAACTACCGTGTCAAGTCAAAAATATTTGACAATGGAATGCGAGACAATAACTTGTCCCGGCAGGGTGCATGGACATCTCCCAAAGAATGGCTATAGTTGGAGGATAAGTGACTTCGTACCTCACTCCTGTCGAATTGAAAATATCCCTGCAGAGCACCGTAATCTTTCTTCCACGCTTATAGCTCGGTTGCTGTACAGGGAGATAGTGTCCTGCGCATCGATGGAAGTGAGTGCCCTCCAGACAAAAGTGGCTGTCACATTTAAGTACGAAATATCATATGGCAAGGCTTGGAGGGCTAAGCATACGGCGCTTGAGAACAGATTTGGTTCATATTTGGACGCATATGACTCTGTTATCCGGCTGCTGCATACTCTGCAGTACCGGAATCCAGGCACCTATGTAGATATCCAAGATTTGTTCAGGCCAGAGTTCCCAACTGTGAGGGTGCTGCATCGAGTGTTTTTCTCATTCGGCGTATGCATCGAGGCTTTCAGACATTGCCGTCCGGTGATATGTGTAGATGGCACCTTTCTCACAGGCAAGTATAGGGGACAGATCCTGACTGCAATTGGTCAAGACGGTAACAATATGGTTGTGCCCCTCGCATTTGCTTTTGTGGAGAGCGAGAACATTGACAGTTGGACTTGGTTCTTCAGGCAACTGAAAATAGCAGTTGTGAAGGATAAGCCGAACGTGTGCATCCTTCATGACAGGCATGCAGGTATACTCAACGCGATAAAGACACTCACCAATCCTGTGCCTGAGGAACAGACTCCATGGCAGGACATGCAGAGCCGTTGGTGCATGCGCCATCTAGGTGCCAACTTCTTCTCGCAGTTTAGAAATAAGGACCTGATGAACCTATTCAAGAAACTCTGCAAGCAGAACCAAGAATGGAAGTACACGAAGATACGTGAAAGACTTGATTTGTGCACGCAGAGACATGTTCGGGACAGGAAGAGGGCACGAGCAGCAGCTGTTCTTGCACATGCAGAAGCTGTTGCTGCACAACTAGCTACCGGACCACCTGCCGAGGAGGACGAGCCTGTTGGTCTTTGCGACCTACCCGGATTTGACCCGCCTGGAACTAGGAGAAGAGGTGGGAGGACAATTAAAACTTTTCAGCAGTGGATAGAGCATGAACCTTTAGAGAGGTGGTCTTTGTTGCACGACACACATGGAGCAAGATACGGTGTCATGACAACGAACCTGGCTGAAACATACAACTTTGTCCTCAGAGGAAACCGTGCCTTGCCACTAACAGCCATCGTGGAGGGTATTTTCTATGGCACATTGAAATATTTCAGAGATAGACGTGAAAGAGCTGAGAAGCATATGTGGACAACCCGACCTCGCCTTATTGTGAGAAGGTTACGAAGTACATGAATGAGAAGCTGGCAAAATGTTGCTCCCACAGTGTAACTGCCGTTGGGAATCAAGAAAGGAGATTTGAGGTCCGCTTAGCCCACAACAAGTTCGGATGTGCAAACGAGGTGAGGACGCATGAGGTGAAGATTGGTAATGAGGTTTGGCCAACTTGCGAGTGCACCTGCAACAAACCAAAATTGCTTCACCTTCCTTGCTCCCATGTCCTCGCTGCCTGCAGGCAGTTACGGTTGAACGCAATCTCCTTCGTGTCTCCATATTATATGAAAGAGGCAGTTATCAATACTTGGACAGGTGAGATGATGGGATTTCGATCAATGGGTAACTTCAACACTGTAACCCCTGGTGAGAGGGTGTACATTCCAGCTCCTGAGCTATTGCGTGATGGGGTAGGCAGACGGCAGTGTCGTCGCATCAGGAATGATATGGATGAATCCGAAGCCGGAGGCCCCAGGGTGCAATGCCTTCAATGCAACCAATTTGGCCATAGGGACCCTGATTGTCCCACTTTTCCTGGAGAGAGACCTCCCGTGCGTGCGCGGGGTAACGGGCGTGGGCGAGGACGAAGAGCGAGAGGAAGAAACTAGGTGGCACTATGTTCGAATTTGTATTAAGTGTGGAACTATGTTTAATTTGTATTAAGTGTGGAACTATGTTTGAATTTGTATTAAGTGTGGAACTATGTTTAATTTGTATTAAGTGTGGAACTATGTTTGAATTTGTATTAAGTGTGGAACTATGTTTGAATTTGTATTAAGTGTGGAACTATGTTTGAATTTGTATTAAATGTGTCACATTGTTTGAATTTGTATTAAATGTGATACTAACTCTGGGATTCTAATATGTGCAGTGATGGAGGGAATGTGGTTGCTTGATGCTACCATAGATCGTGGGCACCGTGCTAAGGCATTAGAGGGGAATCCAAGGAAACTTAAGCCCCTAATCACTCGCACGCCTAAGGAAAACTGGAGGATTCACCCGGCGTGGGTACAGAGGTATTGGTCGTATTTATTTATTTTATGGACGCATGTTTTCTATTGTTATGCTAGTGTGCTAAACTAGATTGTTATGTTCTTTTGGATACGCAGGTTGAAATGGGCCGGGCTCTTACCTTTCGCGCGTCTAGTAGAGGCCACTGAAAACTCTACGCGTATGAATATGGACGCATCTTTACTCAGCTGCTTGGTGGACCGATGGAGGCCGGAGACCCACACGTTCCACTTTCGCTGGGGAGAGATGGCTCCTACTCTACAGGATGTATCATTCTTGCTAGGTTTACCTTTGGCGGGTCAGCCTGTTGGACCTTTGGAGAGGCCGGTGAATTGGCAGGACGATTTGATAGCCCGTTTCCAGGGTATTGGTCCACCTTTACAGTATGATTCTCACGGACCCAAGCTTGATTGGTTGGTTGCCTTTCAGGTTAGTTAATGTGTCTCATAATCTGTTATTTCTCATTTGTTGTTATACTAATATTTTTTTTACCATGAATATAGGTCCAGAATTTCCAGGGTATCCAGATCATTTGACACCGATACAACTCAGTCGCGGCTTGGAGGCATACATCATGTGGCTTCTTGGTAAGGTGATGTTCACCGAGAACCATGTCGACACTATTACCGCGCGCTACCTCCCTTTCGCACGGGAGATCGCTGATGCTACTGAGCCGGCGCACATCAGACAGAGGAGTTGGGGTTCGGCTGTCTTAGCGGCTACGTACCGAGCTATGTGCAACGCTTGCATGCTGACTTCAGGTAAGTCAGCCATTCTCGGATGCCCTCTATTTCTGCAGCTGTGGTCGTGGGAGAGGTTCTCTATAGGACGGCCAGCCATATCTGAAGAGCCTTTCCCATTGTGGGAGATCTTTGACGGTGACCACATCGACTTGCCTACTATTGCGACCGTGTATACACGCAACAAGGTACGTATCTTGTTATAATTTAATACATCGACAAACTTACTATTGCGACCGTGTATGAAAAAACTTGTGTTCTACGCAGAGACACTTTGCTACTGAGCAGACGAAGCAGTGCTACATTGCTTTTAACGAGCAATTTGATATGTACACTTCGGTGATCTGGGAGCCGTACACGGAGGAGCTCATTACGCGAAGATACCCCGGAGGTATTTCTGCTCTCTGCAGACGTGACCAAGCGTATTGGATGACAAAATCGAAGATCATCTTCGATGTCTTCGTGGAGGAGATGTCTCAACAGAGGGTTATGAGGCAATTTGGTCTTCGACAGTTGGTAGAGCCTCCACCAGCAGAGCGTCCCCTCCCAGATGCGCACCACAGGTATGTCGAACGTAGTTTTTGTCCTAAATTGTTCGCACTCAATCAATATTTACTGATAGAACACTCACCCAATTTTTAGGATCTCAAGGAAGGGGATTAGTCGGACCGCGGCAGAGTGGCTACAGAGGCTACAACCTTACGTTTCAGAGTGGGACACTGCGGCGACACGGCTTTGGGTCGAGCCTCTCGGGTTTGATATCACTCTATACAATACCTACTTGCAGAGGTACATGTCCGGAACACGGATACGTATCGTTCTGCACTCTGACCCGGAGGTTATACCTGCCCCTACTACGTGGGATACATACCCGATATATGACACTTCTGCGTCCAGACAGCACGCGGTAATATATTTTCACTAATTCATCTAACTGCTACATGCTTTGACGTATATATATTTAATACTTTTTATTTCTATTGTCAGGCCTATTTGACACAGGAGATTCAGAATGAGGCCGCTCAGTATGGACGTTCTCTTTCCACTGGCCCTCTTTTGGTACCACGGGAGCAGCCGATATCCTGGCTCAGGAGGCTGGAGGGGAAGCTACGGGACGTCTACGCGACACTCACGTGCACCCGCACAGAGGACGTTGTTCGCGACCCGGCAGGACAACGCCCCCCGCGCCCCCTGTCACGACGCCAGCAGCAACAGCGGCAGCAGCAGATGCATCAGGAGCAGCATCAGCACGAGGAGGAGCAGCAGCACGACGACCAGCATCTCCTGCACCAGCACCACGAGCAGCAGCCGCATCACCGACATGAGCCGCGTCCACGTATGTCACCACAGCCCAGGCCACCTCCTCCTGACCAGGCAGGAGGTTCGGCGTGGCAGGTTACGGTCCCACTTCCAGTTACGAGTATCGACCACAGTCTCCTCCTCAGTACCGAGGTCCCGCCCCGGATTACGGTACGTATATTGTTTTCATATTTCAATTGGGAGTGCGTATTTCTTATGTACTAATGATTCCATCTGTAGGAGCCTATGACTATCACACGGCTGCGTCCGGACACCAGGCGTCAGGATCTGGATCAGGGTGGGGGAGTGACCAGGAGGCTCGGGCTCACGCGGGGGAGGAAATCTCCAACTGGATGAACATTTTCAACACTCCAGAATTCCCCACGCAGCCGCACATTCAGCAGACTCCTCCACCATACCCCACACAGGGTACACAGGATGACGACGACTTGACAGTGCCTCGTCAAACCCGGGCACCAAACAGGTACGGGAGGACGCCGCCCGTCCAGCCCCCTCCTCGTGATCCTCGGCCACGCAGGCGTCAGTGATATCTTCGGGACATATTCGTGATCCTCCGCGTCGTGGCAGACGTCGTTGAGACTTGTCTATCTACGCACGAGACATATTATTATCTATGTATGAGACATATTTATGTTCGTATGTACGACACATATTATTATCTATGTACGAGACATATTATTATCTATGTACGAAACATTCCACATTGCATAAATTAATTTAACATACAGCACTACACGTCCACGTTACAACTTCACTACTTCTAAACACTGCATAGAACAACTACTGGTACAAATATTACATGCAACTCAACGATAACTAATTCGAATCAACGACTTCACTTCCCTCTGCCACGTGCTCGTGTTGGAGGCATGAAGTCGTCATCACTATTTTCATCGACGACAGCCTTGGATGCACCAACACTCTTCAACTTACGTCTAGAGTTAGCTCGTTTAGGAGGCATGAAATCATCATCACTATCATCTTGAACGGCTTTCTTGGATGATCCACCACTCTTCGCCTTTGATATAGCCCTCTTCACTGTTTCAGCGTGAAGGAGATTTCCAGGCCCATCAGGACATGCGCCAAAAAGCATTTCCATCCAACCAAAATGAGGGATCTCTTTGTTCACAAACTGTCCATCGGCAGGCCAGTGCTGGACATTCACAAAATCAGGGAAAAAAGTTAGTACGATAACACTAGATTCTAAATAATATAAATTCAGTACTCAGTTACCTTCACGTGAAATGCATAGGCCTCCGGCGAAAAATGGATTATCTTTGACTTAGGTGTCATAGGCATGTCCCTAAGCCCCGTCTCAATAGCTTTTAGCTCATTAATTCTCTGCCACTTCCACCGCCACCCATCAATTTCATCTGAAATTTCTTCAGGGGTCATCTGGATTTTGTTTTTTTTTGCTATAATTTCTCCCACCTCACGAATGTTGCCCCACTCACTAATTAGCTCCCTATAACAGCTCTTCGGCCTACCCTCCCTAATACTACCTTCAGTCCATATTGCGGCGTGATACAAAACACACCACGACCTATGCTCCGAACTAGGACCCGAACTACCAGACATCATTCCTATCCGACTGAGGAAATAACCACGCACCACACCCCTCCTCCATCACCAAATCTACTGGGGTATATATATAGGCTCACCCGGGAGAAGAAGAGCGGGAGAAAAATGGCGGGAGAAAAAAGGCGGGAACAAAATGGCGCGAGAACTATGGCGGGAGAAATATGGCGGGAGAGGAAGGGCGGAATAAAAGCCGGGAGCGCGAAACAAATTCGGATCAGGAGTTGCATGCACGGCGGAATAAAAGCCGGCAGCGTCGGCGAGGAATAATAGCGAATCGTCGTCGCCAAAGACGACTACGAGCTTATCGGCGTCGCCAACACCGAGTACGACCTTGCTCGTACTGCATACAGCTGCATGCATGCATGGAGGGCCCTGTCGGTGTCGCCAACGACGACAAGGGCTACTCGGCTTCGCCGAAACCGATTAGCTCCTGTCGGCTTCAGCAACGCCGACTGGATTCTATTTTTGAAAAAAATAAATTTTGCGTAATATTTCCAGAATTAATTAATTCTCGTGTATTATTTAAAAAAAATTAGCGCTAGTAGATCCATCGACCTGTTGTTATTTTCTGTATCTATAGCAGGATATCGCCGCCGGAATGTTTGTCCCGCCGAATGGATTGGTTTGGCCAGACATTTTGCTCACGCTTCATCGTCTCCATCGTCCCTTTAGCTTCGATTTGTCCGCGTCTCGCTCGCTTTTGTTTCCTTTACGAATTCATGGCCGGCCGGCCCATTGGTAGCCGATCGAACACGGGAACTTTGGAGGCACGGTCGTTGACGTAATAATAACTTGCGAAACAAATGTTAGACCGAGACAAATTCAAAAGGACGCCCAGGAGGATACGATCCCGTCTCCAAAAAAAGGACATTCCATATGTAAAAATTATCTGAACATTTTGCCATCTGAACATGTTCATGTCCTTTGTTCACACATAAATTCAGGAAAATCTTTTCCGGTGCCAGAAGGATCGCTCTTGCCACCTGTTACACCTCGTTAATTTTCTGGTAATTATGGACGTTAGCACGAAGTTCGTCCGCTGGACCTTCAGTACGACCGTGGGTTGCGCGGTACATAGCCGGTCGTCTCTTGTTCCGTTGCCTCGAAAAGACCAGTTTCCTTTTTGCCGTACCACAAAACCCTGCATATCACTCTTAAGGCCTTTCTCTCCTGCAAAATATGGCCTACAAAGTCCTTTTCGTTAAACTGCAACTGCTTTATTTTGGTTTTCTAATGACGGTTTGTATCTCATTGAGCGCTGATCGAAAGGTTGCTAATTAAGCTCAACTTCTCGAACTTACCTTCACATACGGATTCTAGGGCGGTCCGTATCTTCGAAAACTTACCGAATTGACTCTCAGATGGTGGAATATTCTTGCTCGTTACTTTTTGTTTCTTAGGAAACACTAGACACTGAAAAAGATCTATTTTTTCAGTGATGAACCCGCTTTCTCACCTAATATAAAAATTCATCATCGGTTAGCTGTTGCTGACGATTTCAGCCGTCACTAAAACTATCAATCTATCATAGAAGTTCTGTCATAGATTGACGGGGTGATGGTTTCCATTGTGGTTGTCACTGAAAATTGTATACTCCGTGACGGTCCCTTAGGCCTTCATTGAATAGGTGTATCGATGACGACCCATTTTGTCACTGTATACATGATAATTTGCCATAGTTTTATGTTTATTGCCAAATGCAGATCATCATGGGCCAGGCCCATATAGTTTTGGGCCATGACGGATGCATTATCTCTCTATAATGATACTACAACCAGTGAGTCCATAAACTGAAACAAATACTACAAGTTTATTTGGTTCCAACTGTTTGAAGTTGAAAACACAATACAAATGGTTGAAACCAAATTAACGGAGGCCTGATACATCATAAATGTATCTCTGTCTTTGAAGTTTATTATGTTAATACTATGTAATTTACAATGTTGTTAATTTCTTTTAAATTTTTTAATGACTTATGAGATTTTTTACGAAAACCCAAAGCACATACTCCTCTTTTAGTTTTTCTAGTTTCAATAATATTCAATAATCCAACCCTATTATACAGGATAATTGTTTGTTCAATACAATGAGTACGAGCGAAGATGGAGTTCAAGAGAGGAGTGAGGGGAGCAGAACGCCCCACGACTTGTCACCCCCTCATTCATCTCATTGAGATGATTCTTGCGCTGCAGAATTCATCTTGACCTAAAACCATCTATATGTACCCTCGGAATTTTCTCGCCGCAGATAGGGTGCAATTAGATAAACATGCATCAAGTTACCAGTGAGGCGACTAGCATTAGCCAAATAAGATCACATATATATGTCTGGAGAATAAACTCGAATGCTGCTTATGTTGGACAGATTAAGACTGATGGTTGCCTTCTGTCATGCGTTCCTGAACACCTTGAGGATCGTCGAGGCAACAGTTCCAAATAGCTTTGTGGATTGATGTAGACTAGTGACTTGTGGAATTCTTCTTGCCAATGAACGGGCATTACCACTTGGAACCAGAATAGATGGTTTACAAAATGAACTGCTCATTACATCATCTTGTGCAGGGGCTGGATTCACCTTTTTGTGATACTGAGATGATAAAACGGATCTCCCATATGGGAAGAAATTGTTCCATGCACATTCACGCTCGGAAAATATAGGACGTTTACGCCTTGCAGCCTGTCTCATAGGTCAACAAAAGGTTTAAGCATTAGTGGATTATTATAGAAAGCCTCACGACGTTTTCCACGAAATTTAAGAAATCCCATAATAAAAAAAAATCCCTTCACCTGCAGCCACCACTAACTTGAGATGACACACCTTATCTCTATTACGGATGGATATAGTGTTCACTATATTCTCCAGTACGACATAATGTTAAGTAAATTGTGGTACAGCCCATACTTGTTTCCAATAAGTCATACTCAGACCAAAGATGAAACTTGTAAAGCTTTGTACATCTAAATCATTATAACAACAAAATTGCCAATCACATTTGTCTTATCTCTAGAGATCTTAAACTATGGATGGAGATGATCTTTGTTTTCTTTGCACAGGGTGTGCTTACTGTCCTCCTGCTATAATTTGCATTCATTTCCGCAACATGACTGGCCAGCCGTCATAGTACATATATATGTATAGTTTATTAGTCTTACGTATAAAAGGTTATCTTAACAACCAAATAAGGTCACTTTATGAAGTCGTGGCAGATTTCAGTGCCCTAACAGAAACTTAACATGAGAAGGAATGAAAAAAAAGGAATATGCATAAATGGGTTGAACCAAACACACACCAAAATAAGAAATAACCTGACCTTTTTTTTATCTGTAGGACAGAGATGAGGCGTTTTTGCAGCTGCCTCAGTTGCAACCGTATTCCCTGTTTTCCATTATAAAACAAATGAGGATTATTATACAGAATTTTGAAATAATGATTTTACCATCTAAACTCACCATGTTTTTTAGTAAGCTGACAACTGGGTGTGGGCCGCCATTTATAAGGGCAACTGCAAGAAGTTGAAGAAACGATTAAATGAGAATCATATTGGTAAAGTATTCACCTAAAGATAACAACCAATGGAGCAATGCAAAAGGGAGTGCAGAAAGGTACAAGTTGCCATTATGGTTGCCTTCTTCAGTAGGGAAAAAACCATGGATATTGAGAATATCGGACACATGTTGAAGAACATTTCCTTGAGGCACCTGCATGGTCGAGTTCTGTAGCATAACAAAGAAAAGTCAAAACAAAAGAGGATAGAGACAATATAACAGGAAGGTATTTAAAGTGTGCTACCTCTTGATGCTTCTGAATGTATGAGTCGAGAGCTTGACCAGCTTTGGCAAATATATTAACAAGCAACTTTGCAGATGAAAGAACCTCCAAATACTCATGTTCTTTGTCGTTTTGACCCATCTCCAATTGTGAGGCCTTGTAGCGTTCGGAAATGCGAAAAATGAGAGTAGAAAATCCATCAATGTCACCATTGCCATTTTTCTTGCAGGTAGATCCCACACGGATATGTGCTTGAGCTGCCAGGAGCAAAACTGCTGTTTCCAATAGTTCTCCATCCACTATATAATTCCAGATTTCATCAACCAAATTATTTGTGTATTCAGCAAGCAGTCTAGTTGTATCCAGGAAAATTTTCTGCAGAAAAAAACAAGATGTTACAAACTCATACTACTCTCGGCATTTAAATGCAAGCAAGTCATATTAATTAACTTCCACTTTCATCGTATCCTTTCCACAAAACATAGTATCAAGTAATTTCAGCTCTAAGCACAGAATTTTTAATTTTAAAAGCAAGTTCAAGTGTCAACAACAGAAGCTATTATGTTTATAATGCCTAGTAATTAAGAATTGTATTATGGATGGTTGAGATTAATGGGATGAGCTGTCGGATGTGAGACATACCATCTCGGGTAGGCACAAAAGATGGATAATCTTGTAGACATAGTTGGCATCTTTCTTTGTTGGATAATCGGGATGCTTCTGGTTAGGAAGTAGGTTATCCTCCAGATACTTGTGCAAGCAAGTGTTCTCAACTGCAACATGGAGTGGGAGTAAGTTCTCAATGAATACATCGCCACATGTGCGTAAATTGGCTGATGCACCATGATGGAGGAGCAACTTGATCATGTCAACAGAGAACCTTTCGGCGGCTTCATGTAGGGGAAAGCACCCATATTGATTCATACAATTCGGATTGGCACGGAACCCTTCAAGCTCAGGAGCCTTGCCCTCTAAGGCAACTTGCGAACATCGCACGGCATCTTCAACAATCATGTGGTAGAAGGCTTCTGGGATGATGATGAAACCATGAGTTATGTATTCCCCACGCTTGACGAAGAAGCGGCGGAAGCGAAGGGCACTATCCGCTTTCAGGATGGGCAACAAGTGGGAATATATTTCGTAGAAGTCAGAATTCACCTTCTATACAGTTTTTGTAAGGGACGAAAGACAATCAATGTCAGACGAATAAAGCAATAAAGCAACATACAAATAAACAAAGTTTTGCTGTGGTGCATTTTAGAGTAGCAAAACATAAATGTTGCATTAGATAAGTAATATGAAAAATATACTGCAAGACCAGAAATTATATGAATAATGCCAGTTAAATTCTATCAGCAAAGATAACAATGAACCTGAGGCATGCGATCCGGGAAGAGTATATTGGTTGCTCTGGTGGTCTTAAGGAAGGCATTTCTTTGACCATACCACTGATATAGAGAACGAGTCAATGGCCGTAACAAAGGAAACGTAACAGAAGAAGAGAGGAGTACCATGAAGGTAGAGTTAGTTACCATACCTCTTTGTAGGATTTGTGAGTAGAAGAATCATACGGAGGATAGGGAGGATTCCATGGATCACATTCATCAGCAGTCGATTCATCTTTACCCATAGCAATGCTGACATGAGAATCAGTTTCCACTTCCTCCTTTTTTATCATCACCATTCTGGAATAATTAGGCTAGAATTCCACTGCAGGTGTTTGTCTGAAACAAAGAGTTTTAAGTTTTAACAAAGAATTACACTCCAGGTAAATCTCATATCTTGTTTGAATTGTACAGAGCCTGCGCTAGTTATTGCCATTGTGTGGCAAGACTGGATCTTCAGAATTTCCAAAGAAACCTCAAACTTTGATGTAAATTTGGAATTTCTGTTGTTTGGCAAAAAGAATCTTCAGTTCCCAGATAAACTTTAGCATTTGAAAATGGTGGAAGCTTTTTCACAGCACCCCTCCTTTTTTCAACTTACCAGGTTCGCAGTTTATTAGTCAGACATTGCAAACTTTCGAGACAATAGCTTGAACTCTGAAACTTGACTTATCCCTAAAATACTAAGGCCGGATTAATTCGAAAATAGATTACAATATTGCCGGGTGCATCCCCCGCAAGCAACCCTATCCATGGGAATTGGAAGAAAGAACTCACCGGTCGTGCTTCGAACTCGCCGGCCGTCCCCTGCTCCACGCCTCCGTCTCGCAGCTCGCCGGCCGTCCCCTAGATGCGCCCCGTTTCCTCCGCGCGAGTGAATGTCGGCCGACTTTGGAGAGGCCCATTAGCCCATATGGCCCACCTTAGTACGGGTCCGATGCCGCTTCCCCAAGCAAAGCGAGAGGAAAGCTCTGAAATCGAAAGGCCTCAACGGGGTCCACGACGCAGGCTGTGGTGCTCCTCCCATGGCGCCGTGGCTGCTGCTCCCCTCCTTCCCATGGCCTCCCCCTCCCCCTCCAGGCTCCTCCTCCGGCCGCGGCGGAGGCGGCGGCGGTGATGGTGGAGATTGGAAGCCGAGCGTCGTCGCAGCCGTCGCCGGCGTCCACCTCGGCCGGTCCCTCCGCCGTCGCCTCGCCGGCCTCCTCCTCCGCTCGCCGGTACTGGCCCTTGCTTCGCCTTCATTTCACTCTCATATATCGCCGCGCGAACTGCCGGATTTCTGCTGACGACGAGTAAGACCATGTTTAGTTACATTTCTGTAGCGTTTACTTCTTGTGAGTTGTGAACTGTGATATCCTTCAGTTCTTAGGTATATGCATATGTTAGTTGTTATCATCATGATCATATATGTGTTGCCTTTGAGATCTTCACTTTTCATGTTAGAAATCGGTCTAAGAATTTCTGCGCTCGCCGCATAATCTAATCGAACTGAATTGTGCAATCCGTAGGAGGTGCGGCATCTTGAGGTCTTGCCGAGAATAGGCGACATTTGGTTTGGGGGATCACAGCTACTTGACCCACAGCAGGCTCTTGGGGCGCTGGGAAATGTGTTCTCCGCATCGTTTGTTGGCAGTTCTGCTTTCTTCGGTGGAAGCAGATCAGGTGGGAGATACATTGGTAACGGAAATATGCAGCCAAGACGGCCTCGTGGAATCATTTCGAAGAAGAGGCTGTGGACTAATGTTCTTCTTGCTGTTAATATTCTGTAAGTCCGCATTTTTATGAGATACACCGGTAATGACTCCCTTCTGTTTGATAGTAGCTTCTGATTAACACTGTTTACTTTCAACAAAGAGCTTATATCGCTCAGATAGCATCACAAGGAAAGCTTCTTATGTTGGGAGCAAAGGTTGGTACGTGTTGAAATTTCCAGTTCACTTATATTCTGGTTATTCTTATCTGATGCGAGTGAAACAATATTTACAACGTAAGGTCAACAGCCTGATTAATAGAGGGGAATTCTGGCGTTTGGCTACATCATCTCTTCTTCATGGAAATCTTACACATCTTGCTGTATGTATTCCTGTTTCTATTCTTTATTAGAATCGTACTCTACAAAATAACCATCGTTGACTTTCCTTCCTATCATTATCATGATGCAGTTCAACTGCTTTTCTTTGAATTCGATTGGCCCTACGGTGGAACTCGTTACTGGTCCTAGAAGATTTCTTGCTGTTTATTTCACTTCTGCGGTGGCAGGTGTTTGTTTGTCCTTGTTACCTGTTTTGGAAATCCATGTGGTGGTGATTGTCGTATTGATCTTATGTTAATTCTTGATCCATAATCATTTGTTCATGTTTGAAACTGTAACAGGTTCGCTAATGAGCTACTTTTATTGCCAATCACCTTCTGTTGGTGCTTCAGGGGCCATTTTTGGATTGGTATGTCTAATTCATTGCTAAATACAGTTACAGAAATTTTTGTGTGATGTCAAAATCATGGCTGAGTAACTCTATTGTGTGACATAATTCACTAGCAATATGAAATTTCGTAATGTCACTGATAGATCAGAACCTAGATCATATGTTGTTATGTGTCCGGATGGTTTCATCCTATTCCTTCTATTCTAAGACCTCAAAGTTGAAACTTTTGTTATCACCAGTTATATGCACTACATTGGTATATCTTTGATTGCACATCTTGCGGAACAAGACCATTAATGTGGTTTATTTAATCTGTTATACTTCTGCTATTAAAATATCTTACTTACGATAACCACCAATATTGTTTGCACTCCCGAAGAACTGTAGGCCTAATCTCATTTGTCAATAAATCTCTGATAATTCTCTTTACATCATTTCATCAACTTATATGTATCATCAGGTTGGTGCCTATGCTGTTTATACGTGGAGGCACAGAAAGCTTTTGGGGCGTGGAAAGGAAAGTTTAGAGCAAATCGCACGCGTGGTTGTTTTAAATATGGTATTGATTTGTATTTCCACTTATTTCATTTTTGTCTCTGTTATTACTATTTGCTTTATTCCATCTGCAAAGCTCATATGTTTGATTTGATAGGGTATGGGTCTCCTTTCGAGGGGCATTGACAACTGGGGTCATGTAAGTCTCCTAAACTTATACATAGTTCCTTCCACGCTGTAATGAAATGTTCAGCTCACCAGCTACTTGAATGACGACAGTTAGGAGGATTGCTTGGGGGAGTGGCCACGGCATGGTTTCTTGGTCCAGATTGGCAATATCAGTATGTAGCAAAGGACGGAAGAGTGGTATTCAAAGACAGGGCGCCCTTTCCCCAGCTATTAAGCAGTAAAAGATCCCAATAACAGCTTGTAAATAAAAAGGTGTTCATATTTTCCTTTGTATAAAGAGCTTAAAAATGTGGGAGAGAAAACATAAAAGTCAGAAAGAAAATGCAACAAGCCAAGGGAGTGGCTGCAAACCATGAGGGATACCTATTTTGGAACAAGAAACCATCAACCACATATGGCTGCTTCTGAGCTAACTCCGAGGAGAATACTGGTTTCTTGTTTTCGGGAGGCTCCGGTGCCTCTGACTTCACTTGGAGATAATCGCTGTTTTTGGATCACTTGCAAGTTTCAACTGTTAAACCTGTAGCATATTTATGGTCAGTCGATACTCGATAGTCATGGTCAGTTGTACTATTTAACATTTTTATCAGGAATTACTAGCGCCTGATTGACATGCATTTTGTGTAAATGAATTCATGATTGATAAGTCTAACTATAGGCCCAAGTAATTGCTTCCCTGATAACTGATCATTCTTGTACCAATGTTTCCTTTCTGCGCCTGCATGGGAAGAGATGAGTAACATTTATTTGGCTATGCTTCACTGCAATGTTTTACAAACTGTTACGGTATGCCAACATATACTAGCCACCGGCAAAATTCATGACTTCATGCCGAATTCGCTTGGTTCCTGACTTGTGCAGCTATTTTATAAATAGGCTTGAGCTTGGTTAAGCTAAACATGAAATCACAGTAAGCACATAAGGTTATGGTTCTAGGCTTCCCATGCTGTGAATGAAGTTCCTGAACTACAAATACACAGTTCTCGCTTGTGTTCAGACAACAGAAAGGTCCACAGATAATGCTTGATTGGATGTCGAATTTTGGCAAATTTCAGCTGACACTTTTCAATCTATCTAGTTCAATACGAAACATGAGGTTTATTCAGCTTGTACCTAATCGAAACACGTGAAAGCCAAGCAGAACACAGAAGCCTTTGTGACCAAACTTTGATATGTCAAATAACATAGTAACCCGAGTGTGCCAGAATACATGCGCCACATTAGCTGTCAGTGGCATGCCACGACAAGGAATGTCGCATCAAAGATGTGTGTTGTATTATGCTCAATATGTTACAGGTAAGAGTGGTAATACATTCTTCTCTACCATAAGCCCCCAACCTTCGGCGAGACCTTACAATTTGGTAAAGGCGTAGGGCAGCCACCTTCGTGACATAAGCCCTATAAATTAGCATAATATAGACCTATATCTACAGTTATATTCCGCCTCTGATGGTTCGGAATTCATCATGCAGTTAAAAGTTACAGAAAAACACAACCCTCCTTTGCAGTACCACATTCCCATTCCTGGTTCAGGAAGTTCCAAGCAGCAAAATTGCAACCACAGCGACCTCATGTTAAGGACAGCTTTGTAGACCATACAGGAGAAACATTTGAAGCAATCCAAGCATCACTTCAGGAATGGAGGAGAGCTGCAAGAAGATTTATTTTCCTCATAAATTACACAATGACAGTGGACTGGAAAGAAAAGTGAAGCAGCACAGATGTAAACAAAGCAGACTTCAACTGATAGTACTTCTGGGTTTGGAAAAGCAGAGTTCGATTAATGCAGTGACATGTTATAAACGGCATACATACTGTAACAAAATTTCCACTAGACCTGATTGCATATTAATCCGTAAAGGTAGTGGTGTACCAGTATAACATGGCCATAAATAAGCACCCAATGCAACACAAAATATTAGGTTCAAAATAGCGCATATTTGTCTCAGTATTTAAGGAAAAGAACCCCAATGGTTTATCTACTAATATGATACAAATAGCAAATACTGCAGTAAATTCATCATGTGTCTCAATTCATAACTCAATTGCTACAATTAAAACAGGAAATCAACTAGCTAAATATTAATCATTAACGAAATTATAACACTACATGCTACAAAGATAAAGCAACCAGATACTTACAATATGGAGATGGAGCGATCGGAGGAGACTTGGTTGTTCTGCTACTTCGTTTCTTCCGTGGAGGCATCGAATGTCGAAAATTAGGCACTTGGGGTGAATGTATTGGCATCATTTGATAAGCTGGTCCAGGGACTGCATTTGGCACATGATCAGGAGATGGTAAGGGGCGGGGAGGATCACACGGCCAGGAATTGGTGGAAACGCTGGAGGAAGGTATGGTTTATGAACTGAAGGGGGTGGAACAACAGATGGCTGTGGTGAGTGCACAAATGGAGGCAGCTTAGGGTCTCTACCAAAGCAGGGTGGTTTTAACATTGGCCTACCAGCTGGAGGAAATGGGTTACAATGAGCACAGGGAAAACACGGGGGCGTGTTTGGTAAAGGGGGAGAAGCCCGAGGAGGTTGAGTAAAAGTTGGGGTGCAGGGTAGGGGACACTCCCAGTTGGAGGGAAAGATACTGGTACACTTATAGAAGGTGATGGAGATGGGGATGGCGATGGAGATGGTGAAGGAGATGGACTAGGAGACAGATCTGAGATTGAGTGTTGTAGGTAAGATGACAGCTGAACTCCTTTTACTTTACCAAATACAGAGTGATTAAGCCCAAGGTTCCCCGCATCGGGTTCTTTGATTAGCTGAGCTAGTTGTTTCAATCTATATGGCAAGAGAGTCCCGTCTAACACCGATGCCTCAATAATTGCTGGGGCTTCAACTGAAGAACCAATCTCATTCCTGAACTGCAAATATATTTTCTGCACATATATGACGGACCGTGAGCTTAAATTGAAACAACAATGCCAGTTAAATTGACAATACCTTGTAGGAAGTGGTTTAATAATAGGTAATACCTCGTAGGAGTTCAAGTTCAATCCAAGTTCTAATTGATCCTTTAGCTCTGTAAGATTACCTAAGATCTGATAAACTGAGTTGTTCAGCACAAAGTTGAATAGTGGGACTGTGCCAGTCCATGTAGAACCAGACTGCACAGGAACAACAGTAATTCCTCCGGGAATCTCAACAGCTCAATGGAAGATGCATGTCCAAAAAGTGATGGTGTCAAGGACAGGTTCAGCTGCTGCATCATCATCCCAACTAAGGATGATCTGAGTACACTAAGGGCCGGCAAACTTATTGAAGCATCTTTTGGATAAGGAAGAACACCAAAAACCACATGTGTGGAGTATTTAGAAGTTAAAGAGTGCATTGAAACAACGGAAACCTGTTTTAACACAATATTTGAATTAACCAATGTGCAGGCAGAAGAACAGATGGGGGTAAAAATAATAATAAAATCGCCCACCTTGCTATTAGGTACACCGATCTCTTCAAATATGTCACTCGCTAATCTGTCCATGTGAGCAGTGAGGAATGACACAGGCTTCTCCAACGTGAAACCAACCTTGATTTGAGCTGAAACGGAGAAAACGTTGTTTTAATAAATATTCAATCCATTATTATGCATCATTAAAATATAATTCTATGTAGGAAATACAAATGATATTTGTGCAAACAAACAGCTATAGGAAAATGATTGTGAAGTTAGAAAAAATGAATTAAACAATGTGGTTCAGCTCTGTTGAGTATTGCACTGTTAAGCATAACATAAGTAACAACCCAGTGGCAGAATAGGATTATTAGTTTATGACACAAGCGTATGAAAAACTGATGCAACATAACAAAAATAACTTCCATCGCGACACACGAGAATTTATCTAGTAAATAGTAATGATAAAGAGAAATGGGTTGAAATAATGATCAGTCAACAAATAATCACTGAGGTACTTCCACAGATGGGAATCAATTATGGTATGAAAAGCTAGGGGTCAAATCAAGGATTAAGAGTCGCTCGACTAGTCTATCGGTAATAATGGAAAGGCGTCAAACATAGAATAACTCTGGTACACTAGCACGGAAAATTGATCTTAATGGGGAAGAGAAAATATGCATATAGAGGGAGCAGGTGATGCAGGTTTCACTGATAGCAGTGCCATATATAAGTATTATATATAAGGCATTAGACAGAGTACCTTAATTACATGGCAAGATTAGATTCCTGCAAACATTTGAAACATTTATATTGAGGGTCTTAGATTCTACTTAAATCCATAGAATTTAGGTTTCAAAAAAAATGATAGCAGACACAGTGGGCGTTTGTTCACAGGTGAGAACCATATTAAACCTTGATAAATATATGGTGAGTTTGAGCATGTGAGATTGCTCCAGCCATTTCAAACAGGCCAACATAAAAGCGGTTAAATATTTGATATCTGAGCAAGAACAATTACCATATTTTACGCTTAAGAACATGTTTCTCCCAAAACTACACCCTCCCTAAATCCCCTTCTATTTGGAGCTAATCTAACATAACAGGAAATATACCTCCACTCCTTCATTGAACAAGTGAATACTTAATAGATAGGCACACATATAAACAATGAAAACTTCATAAAATAAGATAAAGATCGTAACAGTGAATAAAACTTTGTATGTTGCATCAATCCTCAAACTTAGCTTTTGCTTTCAGAACCGCATACTATAACAGATATAAATCGTATCAACATTAATTTAAAAAAAATCAAAACTAGTTACAGCAGATAACTAATCATTAGTTAAATCCAAAATTTGAAATTAGTTACAACATATAACTAACCATTCACCAATCACAGACATTCGAACATTTCAGTGCACCAAACGGCAAAATTGAGTAGTAGAATCGCGCAAATCCTAGATCCAGTGAGACGGGGATCGAAGTAGCGAACACCGGCCCGAGATCACGAGCTCCCATCTCGGTCGATCCGCCTCCAGAGTCCTCACTACGCACAATTGCCGAACTACCGCAACTAAACCCAGGAATCACCAAGCCCTTACAGCGCCAATTTAACCGCTGGAAGACGGAAGAGCTCACCAGCGAGCACGTCGGGGTCGTCGGAGAGGTACCCCTTGGGGCGGGAGGGCAGGAGGAGGAAGAGCGCCGGGACGAGGACTCCGACGGCGAGCGCGAGCACGAACACGCACCGGAACGAGACGGACCGTCCGATCGCCCCGACGACACCGCACACCCCTCCCCTCCCCCGCCTCCTCCTCCTCCGCCGGCGATCGCTCCGCCGCCCTGCTCGACATCGAGGGGCTTCCCCATTCCGAGCGCATCTGACTTGGCCCCCGCGATCCCCAGCTCGCTCACCCACCCGCCGCGGTCGCCGGCGTCGCCTGGACGCGCCGTACGGCCGGGGACGCGCTTGCTGCTACCTCCCGCCCGCCGGCGAGACTGTCGGTTAAGTAGGGTTTTCTTTTTCTTCCTCTCTCTCTGGCTTCCACCTCGTTCCCCTCCTTGGATTTATCCCCTTGTTTTGTGCCAAGTACTCTCTTTTTTCCGCTCAGTGCTCACACCATGTGCCATTTTTGCCAAGATATTATTCCTGTTACCGCTGCTCGTCGGAGTATAATTCCGTTTGGGCATCGCCGTCAGTGACGCTGCGAGGCCAAATCCCACCTCGCCTTTCCCGACCAACCAGCCGCGCATGTGAGGACATGTGGCGCCCTAGCTCACTTGCAATTCTTTTTCCGAACTGTTTGTGTGTTTTTAAAATCAATCTTCATCATTCACTGTCACTTGCCAACTGGGGCAGCACAATACACTTGTGAGCACCTAGTCTGCTTTTTCTTTTCTTTACCGGCTGATGATGTTGGGTTTCAGTAGGTGGCCTAGATGGATTGGCTTTGGCTGGCCCAATCAGTTTAGTTTGAGTGCGATGGGAGGAAGAGGGCACGAGAAAATCCCCACTTCTTGTTTTGTTTTATTACACGTGTGGTGTGCCTGTCACTGTATGATATGCTTGGTGAACAATAGTTCTAGTTTAGGACACGGAGTATGTTGCAAGCAGTTTATAAAAGGTAGGAAAAGTGTAAGGTGCAACGCGGAGCACGGCACGCGCTTAGACGTATCGACATCGATGAATAAGGAGTGGGTCCCACTGACTCCAGTCCTTATCCCCCCCCCCCCCCCCCCCCCCCCCCCCTTATATTGTTCCCCATCTTCTTCTCCGCGTGTCTTCAAGATTAGAGAGACCACCACGTGGAACTCCTCTGTGCCGTCATCTGCACCCGTTGATGTGTCACCGACGCACCCGTAGCGAGGGCGGCGGTACAAGCTTCAGGCGGTGCGTTGTTGGTGCTTGTGCACGCGGGTCACGGGAGGTTTTTTTTGTGTAGCCAGGAGAGGTGCACATGTGGATGTGAATGGGTGGACCCGCTCTTTTAATCAAACGAATCACGCGCAATTGATTAGTCTGCATGAATATTTATATGGCCAATGCTAATTATAGAGTAATTTTAATTAATATGATGGTTGCTAGGATAACAGATTAGAATCTTGCTTTTAATTCCCTCCTTTTCTTCCAATTAATTTTACGAATAATATTGCGTCCCTAATAGCGAAAATGTTTTGGGGTGTTGAACACATTATCGGGGTGCGCCGGTGGAGATGATGTAAGACAGCTGGTTCGCTTTGTACATACACTTCACATATACACACTACTATTTGTGAAATTAATTAGAGAAAAAGAGGGAATTATAAACAAGATTCTATTCTAATATTTCTAGCAACCATCATCCTAGACCATTTAATTAAAATTACTCTATAATTAACATTGGCCATCCGTATGGGGACGGAGTGCGGCGCGGGTGCCCCCATGGTATTTTTTTAATTAAACACTCACAAAATTAAATAAACGTCTCGAATTCCAATCAAACTTAGACATATTACAACAAAAATTTAACTAAAACTTAGGGTACTAAACAAATTAAACCTAATATAGTCTACGTTGAGGGCGGGAGACGACTCGCTGAGGCTAGTACTGCCATCGTTCGCTGCTGGTTAGTGTCATTCGCACCTCACTGCCCTTGCCGCCGCTTCATCGCATGTGCGTCGATGATTATATAATAAAATAAGGGTTTCCTACTTTTCATCATTATAAACCTAAAAGTGGGATCTCGTGTGACATCCCACAATTCACTTAAAACAATGGATAAAATGTTTTATATGTTGGATAATGACATAATAAACCAAAATACATGGTACGGTTTTCAATGTATCATTTTGCCAAAACATGAAATACTACTACTGTTGTTGAAGAGATCAAAGTAAACTGTCAAGAAGCGTGAATAAGTATTTCGTTGATAGGAAAACTCTGGACGCATTCTCCATTGATAACCTATGACTTTTCTCGACAAGAGAAGTGGTAGAGACTTCAAGTGAGAGGAAGTGATCACAACACCACACTTGAGGTGGAATATCCATTCATCAAAGTGATATGCTTACAAATGACACATTTAGAGACACTGAAGAAGGTTCCTCCACATATTGTAGCTTTACTCAATCAGACGTGGAAGGAGGAACAAATGACGTCACGTGAACTTTTGCTTAATTAAAGACTTCTCCAGAACGCACTCCTCATAAAAGGGAAGTTAAGCACTATAAGCATAAAAATGAAACATGCTATAGGTGTGGTAAGCTTGAGGATGAAATGTGTATCTTTTTTCTTTGCCCTTTTTCGAAAGCAGCCTGCTATTGCTTCCCGGGGCTTATCAAAACTGTAAATTTTTCCCAACACAATAGATCAATTCCTCACATGATGTAGGGCCTACTTGATTCTCATCGCCCACAAATGAGCATAAACTCACTATACACTTTTGCGTGGTGTACTTGAAAAGCTCCAAAGGACACGATTTTATGCAGGAATGTTTGCAATCCTTTCCAAGTTTGTGTAGCGGCGATGGCAATTATGCAAGGAGCTAAACTTGATTTTCTAGCCTCTTCCCAGGTTTGCAGTGAAACTGGTTCAAACGATTCTCAAGTGTATGCACAAAATAGTATACGACTGCAGGACCATGTTCCCTAGCAATGATGCCATCTCTAGGAAGCACCGTCATGAATATCACAAGCTTTTCAGGGCCTTTTATCTTTTCGGATGCCTCATGGACTATTGGTTTTGATGATAATTGGCATATATGCCTCATGAAGCACCAATGGCAACAAACAAAAACAAAGGAAAATATCAAAAAGATGTGAAAGTGAAATTGCATCAATAAATGTGAACCACAAAAAAGTAAAGTTACAACAAATAAAAATGGACTAACTAGCACAAATAAAAATGATATAGCAAAAAAAATTCTGAATCTTCCAAAAGGTGGCCAAAAACTTCACAAATGAGGTTCAAATATCGTTGAACAAAACAAATATCATAGACCTACATATACGGAACTCACGATAACATACCGATGAAACTATGTGAGATGACATTGTCATCACAATTTCCATCATAAACTATTTTGCATGACATTGGGTACGAATAATTGATGAATTCACTAAAAACTCCTAGAACTTGGGGAATGGCATATGAAAATACACGATGAAAATAGTGAGCAACACGGATGGCTGGTATTTTTATCATGTTGTTCTACTATCAAACTACTTCAAAGATAACTATATGCCAATTATCATATTGTCATCGCTCGATTCAAAACCTTTTAGATCCACGTCCAAAGGTGACAACTAAAAGTGCAAATGGAGCAGGATATAGGACAGTGCAAATGGAAACTGAACGTCTACTTATGTGTATGGTTATCATTCATAGTGTGTAGTGGCACTTGCAAAGTTTTTGTAACACTTCAACAAAGGTAACACAACTGGGCCTCATTGGTCAAATCTAGCGACGTTGATGGGAGTCATATTCCACGATGTAGGTGTCTCAATGATGAGTGGCCTTCTATACACCTAATTGTTGTGCAACTGTTGTTATGCGTGGACGATCTCCCATGATATATAGGTGACTAGAGACTCGGATTTGGTATGTATTATGGTTAGCAACCTGTTATGGCATGTATTTTCTGTCGAGGTTATTAGGTTTTTTATATTGTGATTTTATGCATCCTTAGTTGGAATGAAAATAAGATAAAAGTTATATGTTTTATGGTTACAGTTACATAAGATTATCAAAATTTCAGCAGTGAGACGCACACATGACCATAATGCTTCACGAACCCTATTCGTGCCCACCCTTATTGAATATCTTCTTGTCCAACTACTTTTCATATATATGTATATTTTTCCTTTTTTTACTTTATGTTCATGGCTAATTACTTTACATAATTTTGGAAAATGCATAGAGTTTCCCATAAAACTTCCACGTTTTCGAGATATTGTGCATGTAACAATCGGCAGGGCACAACTAGGTGTGAAATTTTTCCTAAAATAACTAATCGTGGACACGTGCATAACGTAGCAACTTGTTAATACATCATAACAACCAACGCAAAACATATTTAATACCATTTTCTACGTGAAATCACAAACTCACAATACCAACATATAGCGGAAAAGATAAATTTGTGTTCTTTCACAGCACCATTGGCCCAACTTCGTTTCATCCTCGGTCACCTTTGCTCTTTTCCATCTTCCTCACATGGTCGTCCTCCCTCCTTATTTTCCATCCACCTCCCACTTGTTGTACATCTATCACTGTGGCGGCATGAGGTCAACAAATCTCCCTGGTCATGCCTTTTCTGCTAACTTATTTACATAGTTTTAGAAAATGCACACTTTTCCCATAAAACTTGTTGTCCATGTTTTCGAGATAGTGTGGAGGTAACAATCGGTAGGGCACAACTAGGTGTGAATACTTCCCTAAAATAACTAGTAGCATACACATGCATAACGTAGCAATTTGTTAAGACATCATAATATCCAATGCATACTATATCGAATACCAATTTCTATGTGGAACCACAAATTCAAAATACCAATGTACAATGGAAAATAAGTTTTTGTTCTTCCACGCCACCATTGATCCAACTCTGCTTCATTGCTTGGCCATCTTTGTGATATTCCATTTTTTTTATCCATGTTCCTCACATGGCCGTCACCCCTCCTTATTTCTCGACCCCTCGTCTTCTCGCCCCACCTCCCACCTCCGCTTGTCGTAGATCTGTCACCATAGGCGGTATCAGGTCAACTAATCTCCCTAGTAAGGCCTTGTATCCTAGTCATGTGGTTAGCCAGTCATCCACACTCTCCTTGTTCTTCCTTTTCCCCTCGGTTCCTCCCTCGTTTGCTCATCGCACATAGACCTACAACAACGATATTTTTTCTTTGAGAGATATATATTCACGAGGCAGATTTTTTTTAGTTCAACCATTCGGCAGCTAGTTTTTCAGAAAAAAAGGAGGATACAGCCGGTCTAGGCCCATGGCCCAGCCTCATTCAAGAATCAAGACGCGGCATGGCCCCGAGCTAAAAATCCTACACCGAAAACCTAGAAATGTCCTCACGCCTCGCCGCCGCCATCTCGAAAGAGAGACCCTGGCTGAAACCCTTGTCCCGATTCAAACCCTGCGAAACCTCCCGAATCCGAGCGAACGGTGCACGAAATTTTTCGAAAACGAGCGGCCGGGCGGGCTCCTCATTCCTCACGCACCCACTTCCGCCCCGTTTTAAATTTCAAACCCACCCCTCCGCTCCCCCCACACTCGCCTCCTGATCTGGCCGCCTGTCCGATCCACCGCCCACCCATCGCCGTCCGTCTCGCGATGGACTGCGACGACTGGGGCGGCGGCGGCGGCATGAACGCCGTCCCGGAGGGCGTCGTGCAGCACATCCTGTCCATGCTCAGCAACGTCCGCGACGTGGCGGCCTGCGCCGGCGTCTGCCGCCGCTGGCGCGACTGCGTCCCCTACCTCCCGGCGCTCTTCTTCCCGCGGAACGCCTTCGACGCCGCCGCCCTCGGCGGGGGCGCGCCGACGAGGCCATCGGCCGGATGGTGGCCGCCGTCGCGCGCCTCAGGGAGCTCGTCATCTACTGCCCCTTCTCCCTGGCCCGCCTCCCCGCCTGGCTCGCCATGCGCAGCGCCTCGCTCCGGGTGCTCGAGCTGCGGATGGACGCCGCCGCCGACAAGGAGGCGGCGGACGCCGGCTACCTGACTGCATCGCCCTCGCCACGGGCCTCGAGGAGCTCAGGCTCTGGGGGGTGCTGCTCACCAACGCGCCGGCGTGGGGCCCGCTGCAGCGCCTCCGCGTCCTGGAGATCGTTGGCGCGCCGCTGCGGGATACCGCGGTGACGCAGGCCGTCGCCGCCTGCCCCAACCTCACCGACCTGTCGCTGCTTGGCTGCGACTGCTCCGGCGAGGTGTCCTTCCACCTCGCCATGCTCCAGCGGTGCCGCCTCGACTTCCTCGGAGGGGGAACCTGCTGCCTCCAGCTCTCCGCGCCCCGCCTCGACTCACTTGAGGCCCAGGGCTTTACCTGGATTATTCTGCGGGGTGGTCACAGCCTTCGCCGCCTCTCGATCGCCAAGAGCACAGGTGTGCACATCATGCCTTGATTTTCATTAACCAGATTACCATAGCTCCGAAATTTACTTTGTGTTGTCAATTGTGATGCAGGGAGGGTGTATAAGGTGGACACCGGGAAGCTCCCAGATCTGGATTACCTCTCGCTGCGCGGCGTCCAGTGGAGCTGGGCTGCAGTCAGCTCGGTGTTGCAGTGTGCTAGCCAGGTGAAGCACCTCGTGATGAAAATTGAGTTCTGCGGAGAGTTTGACGTGCTCCAGCCTTTCCCGGAGGTCGATTTGGTCGACTTCTTCAACAGCCACCCCAACCTCAGAAAGTTTGAGATCCATGGGGCTATGTTCGCCGCTCTTTGCCAGAAAAACAGCCTGAAAAACGTGAGTGCCCTGTCCTGTCTATATTGTGCTATTGCATCACCGTACCCAAGATTTGTGTGACATGTATGACCATGGCTAACTCCTGTACTTTTCCATTACAGTTGGATTCAAGATTCTCCATCCCTTTCTTGGAAGAACTTCTGATCACCGTGCGCTCACCTCTCAATGCTGAACAGAAGCTGAATACTCTTGAATCGCTTGTGAATTACAGTGTCAAGCTGCAGTCAATGGTCATCAGAATCTCACAGATGAAGAATTGCCATGATGCTGCTGACGAGTTCTTTGAGGAGATATGTAAGTTCAAGTACACAAACTACAAGAAAGTGCGGATTGAATAAACTCGGAGGCCGTGTGATTTATTCTTCAATTAAATTTGATTGAGGACTTCATTTTTTTTACCATATTCCCTGATTAGTGATTGTCATTATTGGGGGATTACCTTTTTATCCTCATGAGTAACTTATGAAGTTATGTTGTTTACTTAATATTCATCTAGTCGATTTGATGACTAGAGCTTGTTGTTGAAACAATTTTGATTGAATAATGGAGAACTATATTTTTATATCGTAAACCCTGATTTGCGTCACCATTGTTGATGATATATGCCTGTTTAGCGGACTTGCGTAATTTACTATGTTATGTTGCTTACTTAATTGTTGACCAGAGCTTGTTGCTCGGACTAATTTGCTCAATAATGTGCTTGGGAGCTCCTTAAACTTCTATAAGCTGCCTTAGTAAAGAATTTGTTTTTGAACATTTTTATACCTGAACATTAATGTGCTGTGACGATGTGTTGGCTTGATTCGTTCAGTTTCACTATTTGTTGATTTACTGATTTAGGATCAATAAGTTGGACTAGTGAGATGTCCTATACTTTCTATGGCTGTCTAATATGGACCAAACTTAATTATTTGTCAATTTAGTAGTATTGTTTATTTCAGAATAGTTTCTCTCTAATCCCCTATGAGTAAGTGCTTCGGTAGCTATCTCTCTGGAGTACGAAAATAGTAAGATGTATATTCTACCTAGGGGTTACAAAGCCAATTTACGAAAGCTAATAGTTCTGAGCTCAATTTGGATATTTGTTTTGTCACTTATTATTGGCGGTAACCGCTTGGATACCGCCAAAAGGATTTTACCGCCAAAAAAGACGTGAATTCAATTTTTATTTTGAATGCCGCAACTGGATTACACCAATCAGGCATTGAATGTTGAACCACCCATAGTTGAACTGTATTTTGAAAATCCCTGTTAAGCATATTAAATTTTCTGAAAACCATCTATGGCCATCAATTTATCCTTTTCATCATTCTACTACCTCTACTATTATCTAAATACCATGTAAGCCTTTCCACTCCATCCAGAAGGGAAATGACCACATAGTTGATGATGCAATTTCCCCCAAAAAAATTCTTGTCAAAATTGTTTTACATCTCCAAAGAAATCATACAAGGTGCAAGACCAAATTTTCGCTCTTCGCTTACAGATGGTCCATATTAAGAAAAAATACTTCTCAAATTTTCGCCAACTCCTTTGTAACATAGCAGCAACCATTGATGAAAAGAATTCATAATGTCCTGTGGTGGGTCTGCTTGTACAATGAGAAATTGTAGCGTTAGCTATGAAGCAGATGAAAAAACTGACCTGCCGGCTTGTGGGTGCATTTCTTACCAAAATCTCTGTGAAACCACCCATATTCCAACTCTGTTTTCAAATCTCTGTTAAACATATTAAAATTAGTGAAAACCATCCATAGCCATCGAAATTGTCTTTTCACCACTCACTGCCCCTACTTTTGTCAATGACCTGGTGAGCCTTTCGACTCCATCAAACAGGGAAGTGCTCACATAACTCTTCATCGCTGTGTTTTGGTCATAACTCTTTTACATCTCCCAAGAAATCATCCATGATGCAAGATCCAAACTTTTGCTCTTGTTTATTTATGATCCAGATTAAGAAAAAGATATTTCTCAATTTTCTGCCATCCCTTTGCAACATAGTAGCAACGACAGATGAAATGAATCCATGTGTCCTCTGTTGGGTCTGCTGGTACGACGATAAGTTGCAGATTAGCTATGAAGCAGAAGGAAAAAGTGACCTGCCGGCTTGTAGTACTAGGTAACTTGAATAGTTTCTCCTCAATCCCCTATGTTTATGCCCTTTGGTAGCGATCTGTTTCAAGTACCAAAAGAGCATGCTGTTCTTTGTAGTTTTCTTCAGTTGTTTCGAACTCCTCGAGTAGTTTCTTTATGCCTGTAGTAATCCTGCACAAACTAGCGCTCTGCTGTGTGTGCCTTTTGGTGGCCTGAGTGCCTTTTGCTTCAGATTCCTGCGCCTTGTAACACCGTGCTCGGGGTTTCGTTGAGCTTTATCAATGGAACCGGGGATGGCCTCCGTGTATTTCTAAAAAAAAAGTACCAAAAGAGCAATCTGTATGCTTTACCCAAGGACTACAAAGCCAACACCGATTTTTTTACAAAACCAATATAGGAAAGATAACAGTTCTATGCTCAGTGAATTTTTGTCAACTTTGGTGGTAACCACCCAGACTCTAACTTAAATTTTATTAGTATCTTTGTTGAGCATATGAAATTTCTGAAAACCCATCGCTAACAATCAAATTATCTTTTTCATCATTCGACTGCACTATCTACTGAGTATTGCCTAGATACTGAATACTATCTGAAATGGTGATGAAATTGCCCTGAAAATTTCCAGGTCATAAAACTGTTTACATCGCCAGAAAATCATAAATGGTGCAAGATCCAAATTTCCTCTCTTCACAGTAATATGGGAAAAAAACAGTAATATGGAACACATTAATGATTACATCTCAAAATTTCCCATCTCCTTATCAACATAGCAGCAACAGATGAAGGAAATTCACGATGTCCTTTATTGTGTCTGCCGGTAAAACTACAGGCCAGCATTAGCTATGAAGCAGATGACAAAACTGGCCTATAGGCATATCATTAGCTTTCACAAGGTATCCTGAGTTTTTCTTTTGCGCACATCATCAACTATTCAGTATGTGTTTATAGTTGTCTCGGCTCAGATCTCCGAGCTGAATTAGGGGGAGGGGCGGGCAGAGCCACGGCTCCACAGTCCTAGAGAGCATTACCCCTACTATGTTTTTTTCTCCTTCCCACTCGTCGATCCATCTTTAGGTTCGCCTTCGTAGTAGCGAACAACTCGATCATTGATCTTCTGAGCAGGGCGATCATTTTCTTCCGGTTTCTGCGTTAGAGAATAAGCATAAGCCATCAAATATTCTCAAATGCAAATGATCATATTCCGACGCTGTGTGATCAAGTCAAGTGAACCAGCATTTTTTTGTAACTACCAGCATATGGTTTCGTTCAGGTGCATGCTCACTTTGCCAACCTACGTACCTCGGAGACTGCCTCCAGCAGTTTGATCTGCTCCGGCGTTACGTGTTTTACCTGGTAGATACAGTCAGTAAAATACTCTCATATTCAATTTTAAACCCCTTATTGCACAGTCTAATAAACAAATAATAATGATTGCATCTACTTATACATACCTTGCTCATGATGGTCCAAAGAATGCCTTCGGTGCAAGGCGGCGTTGTGAGGGAGCCCTCATATCTGTAGTAGCCTGAAGCCTTGTCTACCCAGGGGGATGGATCGATGGGATCCTTCACTTCTTCATCCTTGTTATCCTTACCAGCAAGTCTCTTGAAGTATGGCCCTAGCTGCACACATTCATACGAGCAAAAAATCACCTTACTTTTGTTTTCGATAAAGGACGCCTCATTTTTTTTAAGAAAACTTTTTAATCTGAGAGTTTATGCAGCACGAATCCATGGAATGAAACATCGATGAGCGCTATGACAATGTTGTGCGCCTTGCTGGAATTATTTTGCTGGGGAGACGACGTACGTACACTAGTCAATGTTTTGCTGGGGTGGCCGGCTTGCTTGGTGGAGAAGAGCACGGAGATGACGGCGCGGGCCTTGCTGGAGTCCTCGTGAACCATGTGCATCTCCATGTCGAACCTGTCACAGATACCGCTGGCTAGTAAGACGAAGGAGCGGCGCGGTGCTAGCTAGGTACGACCTAGGATTTACTTCGAGGTCTAGAGGTATTGATTAATTTGTTCTTTGGCTATTTTTTTTAAAATAATACATTTTTTAAATTAAATTCGATAAATAATACGCGTTTTCAATTGTTTTCAAAAATAATACACCCTCGTTTGCGCCGTGGACGACAGGCACCTGTCGTCTGCGCCGTGGACGAGCAGGTCCTATCATGTGCGGCGCAGACGAGCAGGTCGTGGCCCAGCCTGTACACACGGCCGAGAGGCCTGTCGTACACGGCATAGACGATAAGCATGGTCGCGTACTAGCCGCATGCATTTCTCTCACGCCCAGCTACCTTGCCATGGATCGATCGATCACCGCGGGACAAGCTAGCACAGCGGGACGCATACACGGCTAGCACGGCGGGATGCATGCACGGCCGCCGGCAAGCGCACGCACGGCCGACCGCACACGTACGGAACGCACGGCCGGCCGGCGAGCCGGCGAGTTCACGCATTGGCGGATGCACGCACTACCGGCCGGCGAGCCGGCGAGCGCACGCACAGGCGGACACATGCACGGCCGGCCGGCGGCAAGCACACGCACGGGCGGACACACGCAAGGCCGGCCGGCGAGCGCACGCACGGGCAGAACACGCCGAAGCTGGGACGGCGAGAGGAAGCATCCCATCAATAGGGCAAATGGAGGCGTAGAGTAGAGAGCGGGGAGCTGGAGCTGGGCTGGGCGTGGTGGTTGGAACAAATCGTCCACGCCGTGAACGATTGGTGTAATCGTTTACGCCACCAACGATCAGTCTAGTCGTTTACGCCGCGGACGATCAGGTCCTGTCAGGCGTACGGCCGACGGACGACCAGCCTATCGTCCACGGCGTCGACGATAGGTACCTATCGTCCGCGGCGTAAATTAGGTCGTATTATTTTTAAAAAACTCTCAAAACACATAATATTTCCCGAATTTCATTAAAAAATGTATTATTTAAAAAAAATTAGCTGTTCTTTGCATCATCTGGTATCTTTCATATCTGAATTCCCATTTGGACTTTAATTTTGCACTAGGAGGGAGGGGCCGGGGTTCCTTGTTAGCTTAGGTTATCGTTCAGCTCTAACCTTATGGCGGGGATGCGAACCTGGTGCCATTGATGGTGTGCTCGGAGGGGACGTGCCAGTGCACCTGCTGGAGCGTGTAATCCTTCTTCTCCACCGTCAACTTGCCATTCCCATCCTTCCATTTCAGCTACACGACGACGAACGACGACACCACCATGATAACAAATGTACGTCAAGTAGAAGATCACAAGTTTGAAACTGGTGATAAATCTTTGGTTGTCGGAATAAGGTATTACTACGAAGTCATGGCCTCGGTTTTGCATCGTGCAGGCGCCTGCAGTATAGGTATGCTCCAGGGGTTCCATGTCCTTCTCAGCTTCCACCTTGCAGATGTCGATCGGGGACTGCTCTTTGCCGTCGCGACATATGGCCCAGTCCTTATTTAGAGCTGCCCATTCGTCCGGCCCGGTCCCGGTTTTCTCCTCGTAGCCGAACAGAGAGTCTGTAACACCAAAGTAAACTTTCGAGTTGGTAATCGATTTCGAATCGCTCCCTCCAAGAAGAAAATCAAGTCAGAGGGAAATTGCAAGTGCTTGATATCAAATCATGTGCAAATTCAAATGTCTTCTGGGGAAATTTTCCATGTCTAACTTTTATTTACGAACACATTAGTAATTTTGCATGATCTTAAACTGCCAACGAATCCCAGAAGATCACAAGCAGTTTCATGGTGGAAACACCAATACGTCCGTACTGACGCAGCTAGCCAGCAGTGCATGCACTTACGAGAAGCTACCGTCGGCGCAGGTGCTACCGCCGGCGACGCTGCAGATGCCGCGGAGGAGAAGGCGAAGATGACAAGGACGGTACACATAAAGGCGGGGCTCGGCCGGGCGTCGGCACGAGCGTGTCTCCGGCGGGCCGTATCCATGGATTGATCTGTCGTAGCTTAACCAAACCTGAGTTGGAACCGATCTTTGGAATACAAGAAAGCAGCAGTTGATCGAGGCTGTACATCGCGCGCGAGCGGGGGACCTTCAAAGTAGGACGCTGGTGACTAGCGGCCTCACATCTTTTTGTGGGGCGCTCCTGTATGTAGAACGAGGTAACGCTCGAGCATCGATTCCTTACTTCCTTAGTTACAACCCGGCACCAGGGGTGGATCTAGAATTACGCTAGGGTGGGGGCAACTAGTCATGGAATATTTTAGTACCACAAATGTCTAAACAAAATTTACTAAAAACACGATAGAAATAGATTTGTAAGGTCTGACAAAAAACATAAATTCAGTGATTACATCTAAAATTAATTTCCAACCAGTGACTTAGTCACTATAGTAAGAAGATCTATAAACATGAAACTGCACCAAGACCTAAATCTGTAAACATCAAATTGTATCCTGTTTCAGATATTACATTCTGTGTGTAATATTTCTGTTGATGTTCCTCCGGTTTGTATCCGGGAAGTACTTTGTAATGATGTTAAGTAATCAATAAAAGACTGAAGTTCTCTAAAAAAAGAAAATAAAAATTTCAGAAAAAAAGTCATGTGCAAGGCTTCATTCACATATTTTAAAATGACCTTCACTACCATCAAGATCAACAACAACCCGAGCCATCACATGCCATCCCCACACGGATTATCCTAGGCCATTCCCACACGGATCAACAAATAGTTCTAAAATATCCCTTTGTTACAAAACATTACTAAAACAAATCATCACATACCATCTCCACACGGATCTCGATTTGGGAAGGAGTTCAAATTTCTTCTTTGGTTGAAATGTTGTCATTAGGAGGAGCCCAAGGAAACACTTTGTCAACATCGACGAAGTGGTCTCAGGTAGGCGTGATAGACAGAGGCGTGGTCAATGGTGGCGGGAGATTACAAGGAGGAGCCGGCGTCACCACGCCCCAGACCATCTTCACTACGTTGTAGGTACAGTATGTGTGACTGTATCTACAATCAATCATATGTTCCGTTCTCACGCCCCAAGCCACGACCCAGATAGCCTGTAGCATGTCTCCGCCCCTGGTGACAAAAAAGGTGGGAGAATTGGCGATGAGAGTAGTTGACCCGCTCCCCGCTTCACTACGCGATCTGTTTTTATACAATGAGTTTTTACACGACCACGAGCTCTACTATTAGGGTTGATCCATGCTCCGGTTGCCATTTAAAACAAACTTTATTTGTATTAAATTTCTATACTTCTTATAATTCATTTATTAACATATGGTACTTTACTACAATATTTTTTGCCGTTTAACATTGCTAACCACATAAAATTAATTAGGTAAAGCTAAATTTCAAGATACCGTTGTCTTGGTTGTGTAGTACTAATATTTGTGTTTAAATATACACGAATGGTAAATTTAAATCCTATCTGTTGAAAATGCTGCGTTGTCTTTTCCTTTCCAGTTCTCACCCCTCAAAATTTCATTTTCTCAAACCGAAACCCTTAGAATGAGTAACAAAATATATTTTTAAAAAGCCAAACGTATATGCTTATATGGGTGATCGGGTGGATGTGTGTATTATAACGTCTTTGTAAAGATCTTTAAAGCTCATGCTCTAATAAATTTCTCCATTGAGGTTCTAGTTGATACTGGTATGACTCCTATCGTGACACCAACGACTGGTAGCTGTTATTGGGCATTCTCCGCCGTAGGCAGCGGAGAATAGTTTTGTCTAGAAAAAAGTCCTTCTGATTCTAAATGTACGATGTTTTAGCTTTGCAATGTGGATTGCATATGGAGTAAAATGAGTAAATATACATACTAAAATGCGTCTATATGTATACAAATATGAGAAAGAAAAAGTTAAAACATCTTACATTTAGCAATCGGAGGGAGTAGTAGGCTAAGTACGCCGACTTGTTGTTTACTTGTTTACCCATTGTTAGAGATAAGGGTGCAGGGTGGGCAAATCGGTGTCACGGTTTAGCCGGTTTGGGTTAGTTCATTTTTTTACTAAACTGAAAATAATGATTGGGTTGTGAAGGAAAATAAACTAGCATGTATCATCCGGTTTCGTCTGGTTTGGGCGGTTTTGGTATACGCCCACCCCTAGTTGGAGGAGTTTCATTTGTCCACCAACAGGAGAAAAGTTTTTTTCGAAACACAATACAAACGCAGACGCTCACATATACGTGAATACAATCACCCCTATGAACGCACGCACACCCTACCCCTATGAGCACCTTCAAAATACTGAGCCGGTGGATCTAGTCTTGAGATTGACGAAGTCACCACGGGCGTCTCGCTGTCGATGGAAATGTTGCCTCCCACTGAAGAATATTCCGCCTAAATGTAACACACAGATGTCAAACCTGTGGTTTGAACTCTGGTGGGCTGAGGGTACCACCACTCTGCTAGCCATCCAACCACAGGTTGGTTTGCCCAACAGGAGAAAAGTTTTTTTTTTGCGAAACACAGTTACGCTCACATATACGCGCATACACTCACCTCTATGAATGCACACACGCACACCCTAACCCTATGAGCACCTCCGAGAGACTGAGCCAGCGGTTGGGTCTTGAGATTGACGAAGTCACCACGGACGTCTCGCTGTCGATGGGAATCGCCTCCCACTGAAGAATATTCCGACTAAATGAGAAACACCAGCGTCAAACCTGTGGTTTGAACTCTGGTGGGCTGGGATACAACCACCCACCTAGTCATCTTGCTACAGGCAAGTTCAACATGAGAAAAGTTTGCAACGATATAAAAGCATAAGCGCATGGTCAAAGCACGTATTGTACGATTGAACGTGGCAGATTCCACATTTCTAGAGTTTTACCAATGGAAACAATTCAGCGAAGCAAGACACCGATCTCCCTCCGGTCCAACGGACGGCATCATGGCTATCGAGAATCGACTCCCGTTCCTCGAAAGAACCCAACGATCGAGACGCAGTTCCGCACGCCTCTCCCGTTCCAGACTCCTTCCAGTTCCACGATCTTGCTTCCCAAGCCGTCGAACAGTCAAACCCGCATGCGCACGTCGGCACCCACTGGCTGGCGATTCTTCCGTATAAAAGATGGCGGCCGCGCGCGGGCAGCTAGCTCTGATGCTCCGTCCAAGCATCCAGGAAAACCACAGAGCTAGCAAGCGAGCGAGATACCAATAAGCAATTCACGGGCTGGTCGTGACATTTCAGTTCCAACACCCGCCGGCGAGGGAGGGGAGCCGATCGACCGATGTCGCCGCGCCAGTCGCTGCTCCCGAGCTTCCTCTACGCGCCGTCCAGCGGCGCCGGCATGCCGGACGCGCGGAGGGGCGGCGGCGTCGTCGCGGGGTCGCCGAGCGAGCCGCCGTTCGGGAAGATCGAGATGTTCTCGCCGGCGTACTACGCGGCCTGCGGCTTCGGAGGCGCCGCCGCGTGCGGGCTCACGCACGCCGCCGTCACGCCGCTCGATGTCATCAAGTGCAACATCCAGGTAAGTTACCCGAGCTACCACCTGTCCTGATTCCACGATGAAGTGTTTCTCTTATCTTTGAAACTGAATCTCCTAACAAAACAGAGGTGCTCTGCTCGTACGTGCTCGGGTGCCGGTAGATTTTTCACATGAACTTTTACGAGTCGAATTGCTTGTTGCAAACTCCCCCGTTGATTCTTGGTTCGACCATGGGAGGACTTTTCTTTTGGACCTAAATTATTGGGGGCTTTCGTTGTCGAACAAAGCTGGCTAGCTGCCCCGAAAGTTGGAACTTGAGTCGGACCTGTCGACTGGGCAGTGGCGGACCTAGAATTTTAGTAATGGGTATGCTGCACCAAAATTTGGACGGGTATTTGGGTAAAATTCCTTAACAGATTCAGTAAATATTGGTAAAATTTAGGTTCTAATATGCTATACAAGCAATAAACGGTATGTAATAGAAATATTAAGCTGAAACGTTTCCGTATTATGGTAGTATTAACCATAATACGAATAGTTAAAACACCATACGAGTAGTTCAAAATATGCATTAAAAATTTACAATACTAGTTGTTTGACCTCTAACAATCATAAATATATCATATACGTTTTATTGTTATTTAAGTATTTAATTTAAAAATAATATATATGAATCTATAACTAAAAAAATCAGCTACTTGGATAATTATCTCAGCACGGTGCGACTTACCGGCATCATTATTCTGGTTTTCTAGACGTGGCGATGCGGCGTAGCCACGCAACCTGTCGGTTTAGAATCGGTAGACGGACATGAGTAGAATAGGTCATACTACCTGCGTTTCTTAAAGTAAGGCGTATATTTTTAGTCAAAATTCAACAGACATATATTTTGACCATCTTATAGACGAATATGAATATTTATGAAATTTAATTAACATACAATGAAATATATTATATGATGAGTCTATTGATATTTATTTGGTATTTGAAATTTTCATATTTTTATCTATAAATTATTCAAAGTTATTTTGTTGACTTTTGACTAAAAATATACACCTTACTTTAAGAATCAGAGGGAGTATGAGATAAAGCTGCAACGGCTGTAATTCATCAGGTTTCCTTTTTTTTCTACTACTACTACTAGGCCGCACTCGGCACTCGCACGGAATGAACAGCTCTAAGATACACAGCTTTTGCATGCAATCGATCGGTTCTTTTGTGTTTCTATTACTACTGGTAGTCCGCCACTGCGACTGGGCACATCACCCGTGACGTCTCCACACTAACGAGAGAAAAAAAAACAACGAACTCATCGGACGGGTTGACAGTTCAAAACTACGCCTGGCAAAATTTTCAGTGTAGCAAAGCTTGACCAAACTATTTACCTTTTATTAATTTTCTGCAACGGAACATGATCGCAGATCGACCCGGCCAAGTACAAGAGCATCTCGTCCTCCTTCGGCATCGTGCTCAAGGAGCAGGGCGTCCGCGGCTTCTACCGGGGCTGGGCGCCCACCTTCCTAGGGTACAGCGCGCAGGGCGCCTTCAAGTACGGCCTCTACGAGGTGTTCAAGAAGGAGTACAGCGACCTGGTCGGACCGGAGTACGCCGCCAAGTACAAGACTCTCGTCTACCTGGCCGGCTCCGCCACCGCCGAGGTCGTCGCCGACGTCGCGCTCTGCCCCATGGAGGCCGTCAAGGTCAGGGTGCAGACGCAGCCAGGGTACGCCAAGGGGCTGCGCGACGGGTTCCCCAAGATCGTCAGGGCCGAAGGCTATGCAGGGTACGTGCAATGTGACTGTCAGCTCAGCCTGTCTCTATAATGAACATGTTTTTTTAATGGTCTATATTAAGGTGTTAAGTAAACTGGTGTTTTGCTTGCGAATTGCAGGCTATACAGAGGAATGGTTCCTCTTTGGGGGCGACAGATTCCATGTAAGTACGCCTTCATCTGTTACAGCCTGAATTTTCAGAAATGCGTGGAGCCCTGCATCATTGGAGACAAACGCATTCTACTATTACAAGTGAACTTCCCTAACTGAATTTTCCCAACATCTGCTGCAGACACCATGATGAAGTTCGCAACATACGAGAACATCGTGGAGATGGCGTACAAGCACCTCATCCCCACCCCAAAGGACCAGACCAGCAAGCCTGTTCAGCTCGGCGTCAGCTTCGGGAGCGGCTACGTCGCCGGAATCTTCTGCGCCGCCATCTCGCACCCCGCCGACAACCTGGTCTCGTTTCTCAACAACGCCAAGGGCGCCACCGTTGCAGACGTAAGCACCGCTGCATCTGCTGTACTATGTTCAAACTTAACGTAGCTGCTCGATCTTATGCGAAAATGTGTGTAATCATCGACTCACCGTGTGTTTTTCTGCTGATTTCTATCAGGCTGTCAAGAACCTTGGCGTCATGGGCCTCTTCACGCGTGGTCTTCCGCTTCGCATTCTCATGATCGGCACCCTGACTGGTACTCAGTGGGTGATCTACGATGCATTCAAAGTCATGGCTGGATTGTGAGTACATTTATGTTTATAAAGTTCGTGGTTTTCTAATGGCGTCTTTTTTCGGGAGAATTCTGAAACCGTGGGTGATTTTGCAGCCCAACAACTGGTGGAGCTCCCGCTGCTGTGCCAAGGGAAGAACTGACAGAAGTGCAAGCTTCTGCTTAATCTTCTGGAACTTCGAGAGGAAAATATCTTTCTGTTGTTGATATCGTATAATCCATAGTAGATTGGTGATTGTAACAATTTTTTCCTTAGTCTGTCGACAACCCAGGTTTCAAGCAGCGGTCCCGCATTGGCCCGCTTAGCATGTTTTTAGTTTAAAACGATCAAATCTGAGTAGAAGAGTTACAACAAATGTTTGCCTATTTTAAGCTTATGCGGGCCGGGTTCGGGCGCCGCCTGACACCCTTCACCCGTTGGTGAAATTTTTCATTAGGTTGGTGCATTAAGGTTCTCCTCTTCCAAATAATAGACCTGCAGAAGGTGTAAGTTACTTGACGCAAAAGAAGAAAAAAAATTAGTATATCACACTCAGTGGAACCATTCCAAATTTGTACCTAGTTCATGTTCTTTTGTGTGGTCATTTTCTCGTGATGTATTCCCTGTATTGGTGTTTTTTTCAATGATCGGCAATACTCATTATATTACAAGAAGGAAGCAAAACAAGGTTATTTTTTAAGAGAATGGAAGCTTTCATTGCTCCTTGCTGCATCGACTGGTCCATTTAGCCAATATACTCCATCCTTCCAATAATAGTATGCTTATTATTTTTAGTCAAAGTCAAAATTTAAAATGTTTAACCAATTGTATAGAGAAACATATCAATATTTACTACACCGAGTTTATATAATATGACAATGGTGATGGTGATTTTATCAATGTTGATTTGATATTGTGCATTTTTTTTTAACTTTGATATTGTGCATGTTGATATACTTTTCTATATAATTGGTCAAGTTTATAAAGTTTGAGTTTGGCCAAAACTAATGCGTGTCCTATTACGCACATGCAAACCTAGACAACTCAACAAATTTTACGGGCCACATAAAACATTGCACCACACACTACGAAGTCTATGCAACACACGCCACCTAGACCACATAAACTACCAGGTAAAACACTACAACTTCTTGGCGCCAATTTCGGTATGTTCATGATGTTGTGTGCGTTGAAAGTAAACTCCGAGGTAAAACAGTGAAGGCTCACATTGTCCAAGACGTGTCGTACTCCCTCGCCATCCATGCTTATTCCCGACTTGGTACCATTGCCACGGTTTCCGTCATTCACTGTCTTGATCTTCCTCCGGAGGACGGAGGATGGTAATGTCTACCACGCCCACTCCGACGACAACTCATCTCATGCAGGGTCAGTCCATAGGCCTGGCAAACAAGTCGACCGCCTCGGGCCCCGAGAGGAGAAGGGTCTCAAATAGTACTAAAGTAAGTCTGTAAATATCATATTATTATCCATCTGTCACGTACAAGAATTTTTTAACAATTTATAAATAGTACAAAGTCGACCTTACTTTACCTTAACACAATTGGCACACAAGAACAAACCAATTAAATCAACTGGTAAGTTTAACTTGGCTGCTAGTCTCTCATGTGTGTACCTGTCGGCCCAGTGGAAACCAGGGTACCACGGGCCGGCCTGCCACAGCCCTCGACACTCTGCAGAGGACTCTGGACCAGGCGTCTCAGCCTAGTGTGCCTCGCGAGGAGCCTTTCCCTCGCGAGGGCTTCCTCCATCAAGAAATACCAAGTCCTGGCGCACGTCTGCCCCACCCTCGCGAGGCCTCCCTCGCGAGGCGTCAAAGTACAAAACCTCAGCGAGGCAGTCAAGCCCTCGTGGGGTTCTTTCAAGTGGAAGCAAGCTCTGTCTCCGCGACAGAGCGCACATGGCCTCTGCGCCCGCCGCAGAGTGACGTGCGCGCCTGCGCGCAGTGACGACCGCGCCGCAGTTGCCTCTTTGGTGATTAAATCAGTCAACAAAGCGGCGCCAAGGAAAGCGGACTACGAGAATTGCCATTCTGGTGATAAGGGGACCGTTGGCCACTACGCTCCAAGCAGACGTCACCGTGGGACACCCCACGAGCCTCTGCAGCGCCAGCCCATCGTCCTGGATGGACGGTGGCTTTTCTTGCAACGGGCGGCAGCTTTCTGCCATGGACCAAGTCCGTGGACAACCCCGCAGCCGTGCACTGTCCTCCTCCTTCGTCGCCATGTGGTAGCCCTTCCCGTCTAATGAATTGAGGGAAGAGGCCCGAGGCACCTATAAAAGGGGACGGTGTACGACCAAGGAAGGGGATCGATCAACCATTTGAGCTAGCCACACCACCGCAAGGAAAAAGACCAAGCTCCTTCCTCCGTAGTTCCACCATAGCAAAGCTTGAGCCCCCACAAGCCCACTTGTACTGTAACCTCCACAAGCAGTGCAATACAACCAAGCAGGAGTAGGGTCTTTACACCTCACGGTGGGTCTGAACCTGGGTAGAGGCTCGTGTTTACTCTCGGCCGTGATGTCCCTCACCGAGCTCGACGAGCACCGTCGCCGAGGTAGCTGAGGGTTGTTTGATTGCGTGTTCAGCCCCTTACTCGTTCCTGGCATCGGAGAGACTCACCCCTATTCCTAGGACTAGTCTCCGACATTTGGCGCGCCAGGTAGGGGGCTGAGGCGTGTCTTCAACCTCTTCTCCGCCATGGCCGAGACACGTGCTGAGCGTCTCGCCCGCAGGACGTCCGGCAGAGCCAACACCGAGCCCACCGTCAACCGCAACCCGCGCGCCACCAACGCTCCAGGGCGCAGCGCCGACCCTGAGCCCCGCGTCGAGCACCCAGAAGACCAAGACGGCGACGGCGACGAGGAAGCTTCCTCCTTGCACCCGTCCAGGGAACAGGGCGCCTCCTCGCAGAGCTGGGTGGCGCCCAGCCCAAGCGCCGCGCTGCTCATGGCGCAGGAGCTGCCGCGCTACCGCCCTGCGCAGGCGGGCCACGACGGCTGGCTCGACCGCATCACCGAGCTCGTCAACGCCGCTGGTGTACCCGCTCCAGCGCCCTCTCGCTCGCTGGTGCACCACTCCGGGCGCGCAGGGAACATAGCGCACGACGCTCCTCCTCCGCCTCCGCACCTCCTCCAGCCGGAGCACCGGCTGGGAACAACCGCGCCGCGTCGCACGCCTCTTCGCCGCATGACTGCCTAATCGTGCAGCGGGCGCCAGAGGACGCGCGCGTGGAAATCGAGCGCCAGCGGGACCGCCATAACTGCGCCGTCCAGGACGTTGCCGCCGCAGGGCGTCAGAACCGCCACACGCTCGCCAACAGCGTCGTGACATATGCCACGGGCTGCACCGTGTTCACCCGCGACCTGCATCGCGTTATCTAGCCAATCAAGTTCAAGCCAGACCTTCCTCCGTGCTACGACGGCAAGACCAACCCCCTGGAGTTTCTGCAGCTCTACACCATGTCCATACAGGCCGCAGGCGGCGACGACAAGGTGATGGCCAACTGGTTCGTCATGGCACTCAAGGACGCAGCACTCTCGTGGCTCTTGAACCTCCCCGAGAACACCATCAACTAATGGGAGGAGCTCTGCAAGAGCTTCGTGGCGAACTTCAAGGGCACGTACGAGCGTGCCCTCATCTACAACGACCTCCGCGCTGTGCGTCAGAAGCCTGGCGAGACCTTCCGCGATACATCCAGCGCTTCAGCCAAATCCGCAACAAGATCCCGAACATCGCCGACACGCAGGTCATTTCTGCCTTCGGGTCGGGCGTCACGGACGTCAGGATGCGCGAGAAGCTCGGCATCCACGACAACCTCACCTCCGTGGTGAAGCTCTTCGACCTGGCGGAAAAGTGCGCCAAGGCTGAAGAGGGTCGCCTCTTCGTCAAGCAAGAGTCAGAGGCAGAGCCTCCTGAGGGGTCCAAGCCCAAGAAGAAGGCTAGCGAGAAGCGCAAGCCCACTGCTATCCTCGCGGCAGAGCCTGACGCCAAGCAAAAGCGTGCGGCCGCTCCAGCAGAGGACGCCAAGAAGACAGATGATCGCCCATTCTGCATCTATCACAACAAGCACAACCACGCGACTGAAGACTACTGGGAGCTCAAGAAGCTTCGCGACAGCCGCGAACAGCGAAACGGTCACGGCGGCCGCGGCGGCCATGGGAGCGGACGCTGGAACAACAACTACAACAACAACTACCAGCAGAACCCTCAAGCGAACGCCTTCCAGCAGACCCCCGCCGGGCAAAACAACAATCTCCCTGACGAGGACCCTGGGGGCTACCAGGTCCCTCGCGGGGCCGCATGCATCCTCGGCGGGGCTCAGGCTCCCAAGTCCAACCGCCACTTCAAGCAGCTCACTCACGAGGTCAACGCCGCGCTTCCCAGGGTTGAGGCATCCCAGCCCCTCAAGTGGTCGCAATACCCCATTACTTTCGACTCCAGCGACCACCCAAGGTCCACCAAGACCGTGGGCACCATCCCTCTGGTGTGCACACCCACCATCAACAACATCGCCGTCACCAAGACGCTCATAGATGGGGGTGCAGGCCAGAACGTCATCTCCGTCGAGACCTTCGAGAAGCTTCAAGTGCCATATGAGCGGCTGATGCCCGCCAGGCCCTTCTCGGGGGTGACAGAAGGAACCACCACCCGCTGGGGCAAGTGAGGCTTCCAGTCACCTTCGGAACGCAAGAAAACTACCGCACCGAGTTCATCGACTTCGACGTCGCGCACATTGGCCTGCCCTACCACGCCATCCTCGGCTACCCCGCCCTCGCGAAGTTCATGGCTGTCACTCACCACGCCTACAACATCGTCAAGCTTCCAGGCTGCAGCGGCACTATCACCATCCGCGGCCAGGTCAAGGACGCCGTGTGTTCTGTCGAGCATGCCTACAAGGCCGCTGCGGTGGCATTTCCCGCTGACGAGGATGCAGAGGAGCCCCTCGCGAGGCCGGCAAAGAAGAAGCAGCTGTTCTCTCAGGAAAGGGCAGCCACGAAGAAGGTGCCACTGGACGCCAGCGGCTCGGGGGCTAGCGTCACCATAGGTGCTGGCTTGCCTATCAAATAGGAAAGCGCGCTCGTCGCCTTCCACAGGGCAAACTCTGACATGTTCGCATGGACACCGTCAGATATGTCCGGAGTACCGAGTGAGGTGATCGAGCACCACTTAGCTGTGTGTCCAAGCGCACGCCCAGTGAAGCGGAAAGCACGGCGCCAAGCGCCAGCGAGTAAGAGTTCATCATCAAGGAAGTAGAGAAGCTAAAAGAAGCACACATAATTCGAGAAGTCGCACACCCCACTTGGCTCTCCAACACGGTGGTCGTCCCCAAGCACACCGGTGGAGGCCGGCTCTGCATCGACTACACCGACCTCAACAAGGCCTGTCCCAAGGACCCATACCCACTGCTGAGGATAGACCAGATTGTGGACTCAACAGCCGGCTGCGACCTCCTCTGTTTTCTGGATGCCTTCTCATGCTACCACCAGATCAAGATGGCGCAGGAGGACGAGGAGAAGACAGCATTTCTCACCCCTTGTGGTGTGTTCTGCAGTTCTGCTACGTCTGCATGCCCTTCGGCCTGAAGAACGCCGGCGCCACGTTCCAGAGGCTCATGAGGGCCGCCTTGGGGGCTCAGATGGGGAGAAACGCAGAAGCCTACGTCGACGACATCGTGGTCAAGACCCGCGAAGAGCACACACTCCTGAAGGATCTCGAGGAAACCTTTGCCAACCTGCGCAAGGTGAACATCAAGCTGAACCCCGCCAAGTGCGTCTTCGGGGTACCATCAGGCAAGCTCCTCGGTTTCCTAGTGTCTCACCGCGGCATCAAAGCAAATCCCGACAAGATCAAGGCCATAGAAGAAATGCAGCCACCTCGTCGCCTCAAGACATGCAACGCCTGGCGGGATACATGGCCAGCCTTGGCCGTTTCATCTCCAAGTTCGGCGAGAGGGCGCTGCCGTTTTTCAAGATCATGAAGAGGTCTGGCACGTTCAAGTGGACGCCAGAAGCAGCCAAGGCATTCAAAGACCTGAAGAAGTATCTGGCCAGTCCACCAATCATGGTCGCCCCACGACCTCGCGAGCCTCTGAAGCTGTACTTAGCAGCCACTCCTCAGACGGCAAGCGCGGTCCTGGTGGCAGAAAGAGAAGAGCCGGTCCTAGCCAAGAAAGACACTGCCTCGCCAAGCTCAGAGCATCCCGACAAGGAAACAGCCTCCCCAAGCCCCGAGCCCCAAGTCGAGCCTGCGCGACCAACAAACGTCCTCGCCGAGGACCCGCTGCAAGAAAACCTCGACAAGCCCTGAAGAGCACCGCGAAGAGCCCAGCGCTGAATCACCATCGACAACGCTTGTCGAGCACCCCGTCTACTTCGTCAGCACAGTGCTGCGGGATGCTCGCGAGGTACACCATGCAGCAAAAGCTCCTCTTCGCGCTCCTCATCGCCTCCAGGAAGCTACGCCACTACTTCCAGAGCCACCCCATCAGGGTGTCACATCGTACCCTCTGGAGCAAGTCCTGCGCAACCCAAACGCCACAGACCGCGTCGCAGGATGGGGCATCGAGCTGCAACCTTTCGAGCTGCAGTTTGACACCACCAGGGTCATCAAGGGCAGGGCGCTGGCGGACTTCACGGCCGAGTGGACGGACACGTGTCAGGAAGAGCCTCAGAGGACGAGGCCGCATCGTCAGGCGGGACAGCGCCCAACTACTGGACCATGCACTTCGATGGAGCATTCGCATGCCAAAGCGCGGGGGCTGGCGCTGTCCTGACTTCACCAACAGGCGACAAGCTCTTCTACGCTGTCCAGCTATGCTTCACGGGCAAGACAAGGTCTCCAACAACATCGCTGAGTACGAAGGTCTCCTCGCAGGGCTCAGAGCTGCAATCACTCTCGGCGTCAAACGCATACTCATCAAGGGTGATTCCCAGCTCCTGGTCAACTTCTCCAACAAGAGCTACAAGCCTAAAGACGGCCACATGACCGCTTACCTCGAGGAGGTCCGCAGGCTCGAGAAGAACTTCAGGGGAATGGACTCATGCATATCCCTCGAGGGGAGAATCAGGAGGCGGATGACATCGCGAAGCGAGCATCAGCAGGAAGCCCAGCAAGCAGGCTTATTCGAGAGAGGCTCACCAGGGCATCAGTCAAACAGCCGAAAGAAGCAGCTGACATGGACATTGACGAAGAGCTCCCGCTAGCGCCAACAACTGGAACACCAGACTGCGGTCCACCCTCAGGAGATCGCCTACTGCTGACCTTGGTGCGTCAAGCTGCAGACTGGATTGTCGAGATCAAGAAATACCTGCAGGATGGTGTCCTCCCTGAAGAAGATGCAGAAGCAGAAAGAATCGCTCGTCAGGCCAAGTCATACTGCCTCCACGAGGGAGATCTGTACCGCAAGCGTCCCAACGGGATCGCGTTGCGATGCGTCCCCTCAGAAGAAGGTCATCAGCTGATCAGGGACATACACAGTGGAGAATGTGGCCATCACTCATCCTCTCGCACCCTAGCGGGGAAGGTCTTCAGAAGTGGCTTCTACTGGCCTACAGTGCTTCATGACGCCACTGCCATCGTCCAGTCTTGCGAGGCATGTCAGTTCCACGCCAAGCAGATCCACCAGCCTGTGCAGGGACTTCAAACCATCCCGCTTTCCTGGCCCTTCGCGGTCTGGGGGCTAGACATCCTGAGACCCTTCCCACGAGCGCTCGGGGGCTACCGCTACCTCTACGTCGCCATCGACAAGTTCACCAAATGGGCGGAGGTTGAAGCAGTGCGCACCATCCCGGCGAGGTCGGCGGTGAAATTCATCAAAAGCCTGGTATGCCGCTTCGGCGTGCCAAATCACATCATCACCGACAACGGCACATAGTTCACCAGTGGCCTCTTCAAGTCCTACTGCGGCAGCCTCGGCACCCAAATTTGCTACGCCTCGGTGGCTCACCCACGAAGCAACGGGCAAGCCGAGCGAGCAAATGCTGAAGTGCTCAAGGGCCTGAAGACAAGAAGCTTCAATCGCCTCAAGGCCAGCGGTAAGAACTGGATCGATGAGCTCCCATCCGTGCTCTGGTTCATTCGTACGACAGCTACAAAGCCCACTGGTGAAACGCCGTTCTCCCTCGTCTACGCAGCCGAAGCGGTCCTCCCCAGCGAACTCAAGCACGGGTCCTTGCGAGTCCTCGCCTTCAACAAGGCCAATCAGGACGACCTCCGCAACGACGACCTGCTGCTACTCGAGGGAATCCGCTGCAATGCTGCCCTCCGGGCGGCAAGGTACCAGCAAGACCTCCGCCGCTACCACAGCCGCCACATACGCCCGCGCACCCTCGAGACAGGCGACCTCGTCCTGAGGAGGATACTCTCCAGGGAAGGCCTCCACAAGCTCTCACCCATGTGGGAGGGGCCCTTCAGGGTCGCGCACGTCTCCAGGCCCGGCGCAGCACGGCTCGACACGGAGGACGGCGTTCCGGTCAAAAACCCGTGGAACATCGAGCATCTGCGCAAGTTCTACCCGTGATCAGTCACGACAGGCATTTTTTTCTCAAGAGGGAGGCATGCGCCATCACATCCCCAGCTTGACAAAGCCTCTCCCTCCACGAGGGCCTACATCATCTGAGCTCTCTCTACAATGCGTCGCCATGGGCCGCGAGAAGACTCAGCCACTCTGTGTGGAACCTCATGCTCAGACATGGCGGATTTTATTTTGGCCACCCCAAATGTAACGAACAATTTCATTTCAGCATGAACCTATGGGCCTTAGCGCCGTTATGTAATATTGCCGCGGTAAGCTGCTCTTTTCTGCAAGCATTCACGCTCATATCTACCCCCATGCGTATCTCGCGAGCGGGGGCTGAGTACGGTGCCTGTGCCTCGGGAACATCCCAGCAGCATTGCCAAACCCAAAGGATCCGAGCTCTGACTCATGGGCCTGCTCCCATGCACGTCACCTCACTAAGGACCTTGCTGCTTACTCTCCTCGCGAGACACACATGAGAAAACCTATGAGCGCGTGTGAGTTGTACAACCGTGTTTTGCTTGTGGGTATGCCTACTTGTCCAACGCAGGAAAGCAAGGCTTCAAGATCAGCCTCAGGCAGCCTCGAGAGTAAAAACGTTTCATCAGGGAACGTGACGCCCTCTACAAGACAAGCGGCTCGCAAAAAGCTAAGTCTAGAACCTATTGAGTTTTCCCTCGTTGGTTTTGCGCCTCTCGAGCCTATTTTCTCTCTTACGCTTCATGGGCTGCTTGCACGTCAAAGGGGGGCTCCCGAGCATCGCGCCTCGCGAGCCCTTACCTCTCCAAGCCTAACGCACCCCTCAGCCTTGTCGAGCCCTGACTCTGACATATCGAAGCGGCAGTGCCATAGCGCTGGAAGCAGGGTCCTTACGACGTTGAGAGAAAAGACATGGAAAAGAGATAAAAGGCCTCCCGATGGGCACTCATACTTGCATACAAACAGTCTTAACAAGTCATTACAAGCAAAAGATCCAATCCTAAGATAAATTGTGCTCCAAGCACGTCTTGCCACAGGAGCAGCTCAAGCAGCAGGGCCACCGTCGTCCTCGTCGTCGACAGCCTCATCGTCCTCCTCCTCGCTGCTTTCCTCGCCATCGACTTCCTGGGTCGGGTCCTCCTCAACCCTCTGGAAGCGCTGGACGAACTCCTCCACGTCCTGCCAGACCGCGGCGTTCAGCCCCACGGCACGCCTCTGCTCGACGGGCTCCGTCACGGTCTTGAAGTCAAAGCCAGGCTGGAGGTGGGCGAGGTTGGTGAAGATGCGACCGACCACGACGCCAAGGAGCTTGCGGCTCTCCTCATCGACAAGGTCGTCGAGGCTCGTCCCGGCCCCTTCAAAGTTGGTGACGAGCCGCTCGAAGAAGTCGAGGTACGCGGTGATATCGGCGTTCCCCTCGACAGAGAGCGCGGGAGGCTTGGCCCCCCAAGCGGTCCGCGACGGCCCGCGCGCGGACCACCAGGGAGTGGGGCATGCGCTCGCGCTGGCACGCCAAGAGCCGCGCAGCTTGCGCGCTACACCGAGCCTCCTCGACAAGCCGCACTATGGGCGCCACCTGCTGCTGAACATCGTTCAGGTCCTCCGTCAGGGAAGCAAGGTCCTGCTCCGCACGAGCCTGGGCGTCCTTGGCACTCTGAAGACGGGAAGCCAACCGCTTCTTATCCTTCTCAAGCTCCACGATGCGGGCATTGAGCTCGTCGCGCTTCCCCTTGAAGCGCTCCTCCTGGAGCTTGGCCTTCTTCGAGAACTCCTGGGAGCAGCGGTCGCGGAAGAGCTTTGCCTTGGTCTCGAAGTCCTCCGCCAGCTTCTCCCCCTTCAAGCGGAGTCTTTCGTTGGCCTTGTCGAAGCGATCCTTGTAGGTGGCCCGGGGTGGCCTTGTCCCGGGCCACCTTGCCCTCACGGGTCTCCAGGCTCTCCCACTGCGCGGATTGGTCCTTCTAGACCTGCTCAACCTGCTCCTCGCGCTTGCGCAGCTCTTCCTCGCGGAGAGAGAGCTCTACCGCGCACTGCGCCAACAGCTGGTCGCGGGTGCCCAGTTCCCCGCGGAACTTCTCCAGGCTCAACCTCACGGACTCGGAGTCCGCGATGATCTTCTTCTCACGAGCCGCAAGCTCCTGGTGCTTCGAGGCGACCTCCGCCTCGAGGGACTCGCGCTCGGCAGCAACAGCCTCGCGCTCCGCTTTGACCTCCCCGAGGGTCTCCTCGGCCTCGCGAATCAGGCTGGCGCGGACCTCCTCCGCGAAGCGCTTCGCCTCCGCACGCCGCGCCAGGGATGCCGCATCCTCCTGACGACAGTGCTCCACGGTCTCGCGAAGGCGAGTCCAAGCCCGCGCGAGGTCGGCGCGTTGCTCCGCCCTGGTGAGCTCCTCCTCAGCGAGCTGATTTTCTAGCCCACCGAGCGCCTCCCTCGCCAAGCGAAAGACGGAGCCACGATGAGCTGCGCTTTGGCGCTGGCCGCCCAGAACCTGGGCCCACACATCATCCAGAGGCCCGGAGGCCTCGTGGCCTGATGAGGGCTCCGGAACACAGCGCCTCGGGCTTGGGGCAGGCTCAAGTCGCGCCCGGGGGCTCTGGTGAGAGCCTTCTCCCCTTCCACGCCGGGGGCTTCTCGGGGCCCCGAGGTATCCTCGTCGTGGGCCTCGGCGTCCTTTTGCACATGGAGCACGTCCTGCTGATCGCCATGGGCAGGATCGGCCTGCTTCGCCGTGGCTGCTCCCGCCGCGGCCTCGGGGTCCGCCGCTGCCGCCTCAGGGCCCGCGTTCGGTGGAGGCGGCTGCGTGGCGGCCTCCTCCATCTCAGCGTCGACGCGCCCCTCCGCCGACGTCGCGGCCTTCGCCGCTGCCTCTTCCGTCGCCTTCTCATGCTGCGCAGGGGGAGTGACGGGTCGCACCGGCGACGGTGCCTTCGCCACAGTTTCCTCCTCCCCGCGGCGTTCATCCGCAGGAGGAGGGGAAGCCGCAGCCTCGCGATGCGACTCCCCAGCCGCAGGTACCGCAGGCTTCGCTGCGGCACCAGAGCTCTCTCTCGACCTTCCGGAGTCTGCCCCGCTTCGTCCCCACGGGACGCCTGACGAGAAAAGCAAGCAGAAACCCCTCAAGAGGAGCATTCAAATGCACATCATTAAAAGCAAGCAGAAAAATGAGACTTACTCAGCGGTGTCTATCCACCTCTTCGTCGGTCGCCGCGGCTGTGAGGCGGTCGCTTCCGCCTTCTTCTGAGGCTCCTCCACCCCCTCCTCGCGAGGAGCACTCTTCGGACACCCAGCAGGCTTGTCATGGAGAGCCTTGGTGCGGGGGTCGCGACGGCCTGACAAAGCCTCCTCATCGCTGCTCTCCCCCTCCTCGATGCGGCGCGAAGGAATGACGAGGTACGGGTCATCGCTGCCTGAGGAGACCTCCTGGATCTCAGCCTCAGGCGGTGCGGCCCTCGGGGAACTCGCATCCCCTGCCGAGGTACTGGCGCCCCCTGAGGCACCATCAACGTCCGCGTTCGACGCTGTCGGCGTCTCCGCCGCCTCTTCTTCACCATCTGCGGGCGCCGCCTGGGACGCCGACTCTGGGTTGTCGCGGGGCCCTACCTGCCCTCAGGCACCAAGCCCCACTGATCGAGCTGCGGCATCGCCTCTAGAAACTCGAGCCGAGATCCAATCTCGAACCTGTGGAGCGGCTCTGCAAAGTGAGACGACGTCTTGGGGATGGATGGAGAAGTGAACAGGATCTCCATGATGCCATCCACTTCCCCCCTCTGGAAGAGGGCAGAGTTTAGGCGCATCTTGTCTGTCGGGCCTGAGTACATCCACATCGGCTCCGAGTGCGCCTGGAGCGGAGTGATGCGGCGCTTAAAGAAGTCCTTGGCCACCATCTGGCCAGTGAGGCCAGCCTCTCAAAGCTCCGCCAGGCGCCCAACCAGGCTGCCAAGTGTTGGGCCCTCGAGAGCCTCGCTCGCCCAGCATCTCCTCTTCGTCGGGGGCGCGTCAGGCAACTCGAAGAAAGGACTTGACCTCTTGGCGTCCACGAAGAGCCACCGCTTGCGGAAATCCTCCACCTTCTTCGAGACGTTGGAGACGGCAACCTCGCCGGCCCACGCGATGGGGATGTAGACGCCTCCCATGCTGTCTGTGATGCAGAAGGAGACGCACCCCGTCCGCTCGTTGTTCGCCGTGAACCGGAGCGCGTAGAAGCTGCGGAAGAGGGCAACCGAAGGCGGAACGCCGATTTACGCCTGAGATAGGTGAAGATGGCGAGAATGAGAATGGAGTTGGGGTGAAGTTGGAGAATCTGGATCTGGCAGAACTCCAGAACCGCCAGGAAGAAGTCGGAAAAAGGGGGCACAAGCCCAGCGAAGAGAGTGTGAAGGAAGATGGGGTAGAAGGTGGCACCGAGCTTGCCGAGGTTGCTCGCCGGCTTAAGCACCGTGGCCTTGTGCTCGTTGGTCTTGGAGGCCGCCATGTGGCGCACCTTGTCCAGCTGCGCCGCCGTGCTGACGCGATACCCGGCAGCGCCGGCTTGAGGGCTCCGTCCTGCCTCATTGCGGCAGGCTCGCTCGCCTGCATCACCGCCTTGTCCTTCCCGGAGCTTACGGAAAGCCGCCATTGCAGCTGAGGCGTGAAGATAGGGAAGCTCGGAGGAGAGTTGTGCTCTGGAAGGAAGGAGGCGAAAGGAGATGTGCGGCGTAATAAGTACCTACACCGCGCTCGCAGGCTTTATCACCTCAGCGAGCCGTTACCGAGGCGTGGAGGGCCCCGCCACTACGCCCGTTACAGACGAGGAGATCGTGGCTACGTGGGCGCCCGCTGCTCGCCACGTGTCTCGGCCCAGGCAGGCTTCTTTGGGCCCACGACGCTTCGCCTGCGTCCACGAGACTCCAGCGTGCCCATCGCGGGCCCGGGGGCTACTGTCGGCCCTGTGGAAACCAGGGTACCACGGGCCGGCCTGCCACAGCCCTCGACACTCTGCAGAGGACTCTGCTAAGGACCAATCGTCTCAGCCTAGTGTGCCTCGCGAGGAGCCTTTCCCTCGCAAGGGCTTCCTCCATCAAGAAATACCAAGTCCTGGCGCACGTCTGCGCCACCCTCGGCCTCGCGAGGCGTGAAAGTACAAAACCTCAGCGAGGCAGTCAAGCCCTCGTGGGGTTCCTTCAAGTGGAAGCAAGCTCTGTCTCCACGACAGAGTGCACATGGCCTCTGCGCCCGCCGCAGAGTGACGCGTGCGCCTATGTGCAGTGATGACCACGCTGCAGTTGCCTCTTTGGTGATTAAAGCAGTCAACAAAGCGGCGCCAAGGAAAGCGGACTACGAGAATTGCCATTCTGGTGATAAGGGGACCGTTGGCCACTACGCTCCAAGCAGACATCACCGTGGGACACCCCACGAGCCTCTGCAGCGCCAGCCCATCGTCCTGGATGGACGGTGGCTTTTCCTGCAACGGGCGGCAACTTTCTGCCATGGACCAAGTCCGTGGACAGCCCCGCAGCCGTGCACTGTCCTCCTCCTTCGTCGCCATGTGGTAGCCCTTCCCGCCTAATGAATTGAGGGAAGAGGCCCGAGGCACCTATAAAAGGGGACGGTGTACGACCAAGGAAGGGGATCAATCAACCATTTGAGCTAGCCACACCACCGCAAGGAAGAAGACCAAGCTCCTTCCTCCGTAGTTCCACCATAGCAAAGCTTGAGCCCCCACAAGCCCACTTGTACTGTAACCTCCACAAGCAGTGCAATACAACCAAGCAGGAGTAGGGTCTTTACACCTCACGGTGGGCCTGAACCTGGGTAGAGGCTCGTGTTTACTCTCTGCCGTGATGTCCCTCACCGAGCTCGACGAGCACCGTCGCCGAGGTAGCGGAGTGTTGTTTGATTACGTGTTCAGCCCCTTACTCGTTCCTGGCATCGGAGAGACTCACCCCTATTCCTGGGACTAGTCTCCGACAGTACCTTATACATGTTATTAAATATTTTGCTTGATATAAGAAAACACATTGCAGTGAGCATATATTATAACTGAATTTGGTATGTGCACTAGTAGAACCCATAATATTTATGTTCGTCGGTGATTACTATAAGCAATGCTATTTCAACAACAAGTATAAATCATTAACATATTATTTACTTACTAAATCCACCATAATTGTATGACACATTTGGCCAAGTAAAAAAATGACCATGTCAACTGTTCAATTTATATTCTAGAAATTTCTATTTATTTTCTTACATAACCATACAATACACACTTGTGTTAAGATATTTGCTAGGTTGTATGCATTAAAATATCTACCAAAATGTTTAATAATACTAAAAATAGAGAAGAACATCCACACAATAATATTCATATATGTCATGTAATTCATCAATTGTAAAAACATCAAAAGCGACGCTTTTTCCTTTTTTCATATTTAAATAAATTTTGTATCTTGTTTAGAATTATATTTTACAAAGAAAAAACATTTTACATAACTCAGACTTATATTCAATGATACACATTACAACTATATAATGGAAAATACTAAAAATATATTGTATAGTTAAGAATGCCTAAAAGTTTACAACGTATATTTGTTTAAACCATAATATGGTTAAAAAAGTTAAGAAGTTATAAAGTTTGGGGAGCGCCGTTTTGGCTCCCGGGAGCATATGCTCCCGGTATTTTCAAAAAAAAATCAAAATTTGAAAACTCATCAAAAAAATCTGAAAAAAATCATGCACGTACCTGACCATGGTACGCACCACCGTATTTTTTTTCGCGCCGAAATGACATCGTACGCGCCCTGTACAAAAATGACAAATTTCCTGTCAGAAAATGAGATTCAAATTTTGAATTTCTGACAGGAAATTTGTCATTTTTGTACAGGGCGCGTACGGTGTCATTTCGGCGCAAAAAAATACGGTGGTGCGTACCGGGGTCAGGTACGTGCATGATTGTTTTCAGATTTTTTTGATGAGTTTTCAAATTTTGAATTTTTTTTGAAACTACCGGGAGCATATGAGCCCGAGCTCCTAAGCGAATTTCCGTAAAGTTTGGTGTAATTATAATTATTTAACTTGCCCAGGTTTCAAAAATTAATTGGAGCGGTTCTAATATGACATCATTTGATGAAAAAATTGGCCATGGCGGTTCGGACTAACCCACTAATATTGACGCCAACCTTACACCTCCGCTGCCCCCTCCAACTTTTGGTGAGCGCGCGCTGAACAAGGTCATCCAAGTGACCGGCGGTCTGACGATCATGGCCAAGCACATGCCCATTGTTCGCCCGGTTGTCAAATTTATTCCGCTCGATGCTCGCCCCCAGTGGCGGAGCTAGCTGGTTACAGCCTAGTCCAACTCTATTGTGGTCGGTTCTTGTCCATGTAAATTCCAAGCTGAGTATTTACTCCCTTCGTCGGTAGCTTCCCAAGAGCATCACCGCTGAGGTCTATAACATCGCCACTGCCGGGTTCTTCGACGTCCATGTTGAAGGAGCCAATGGTGAAAGTTGCTTCTACCGACTTCTGATCGAGCTCCTCATCGCCAACCTCGAAACTCGGTCCATCGATCACCACGTCAAGATCTCTAGCGCAACTAAGTGTGACCAGCGGTAGCACTGGCTCCATCGCCATCACTATTTCTACTACCTCGGCTCCGCCTCTTGCTGCCAGCGTCCTCACTTGATTCCTGCTTCGCCATGAGCTTGGAGGGTCATCCTACTCCACCGTCCTAAAGATACTTATAAGTTCACATTTGCAAGACATTGTTAGACCACGAGAGTATCAAAGTCTCGGATATCATGCGTGTACTTGTGAGGATGCCAAACATCAGTTCGTAACTATGTGATCATAAATGTGTCCTCTGATTACCAGCTGCACGATGTCCTTAGGAGAAAGTTGGTCAGTCACCCGCTAACATAAGCTAGCAGGTCCTCGGCGGGGATGATATTGTCAACAAAACGGGGTAGCTGAAAGATCGATATGTCGACTAGAGGGGGGGTGATTAGGCGACTACGAAATTTTAATTCTTTTTCGATTAATTAGGGCTTGAGCAAAGTATAACAAGGTTGACTAGATGTGCACTAGATGATAGCAACCTATGTGATTCAAGCAAGGTAAATAACGTAGCGGAAGCAACAAGTAAAGGATAGAAATAACCGCAAAGTGGAGACACGGAGATGTTTCCCATAGTTCCTTCCCAAGGGAAGTACGTCTACGTTGGAGGAGTGTGGAGCCACCTAGGCGCTCCAATAGCACGGATGTGCTCACTCTATTCTCCGTGAGCTTTTTCCGTGAGGGATTGGCTCATCCACTATGAGGTCACCTTGATGGCGTTGACCAAGTCGGTACATAAAGGTCGAGGAACTCCATAATGAGTTGGAGCCTCCCGACAATGTCCCGGACCGCCTCTTAACAAGTTGAGGCTTCCGAAACTCACAAAGGTCTCCTAGGGTTACAAGCAACCCCAAGAGAACAAGAACCACAAAGGATGATGGGGGAAATGAAATTCCTTCGGTGGAGATGTAGATCTAGACCTCCTAAGGCACTCCTCAAAGGATCAAGTCGATTGGGTGGTTGGAGTGGGAGATCTAGTAGTTTGAAACTTTGGCAACAATGGGGATTCAATTCTAGTAGCTTGAATTGTCCCAAGGTAGGTGGAGGGGTTTAAATACCCCCTCCCTTCAATATGTCCATTGGGTGGCAGAAACCCGTGCCAGCGGTACTACCGCTGGGAAAGGCGGTGGTACCACTGGGATCTTCAGCGCAGCATCTTGGCCACACTAGTACAGAACGACACATCGGAAATGGGCCAAAAACCCCTTCGGCAACGGAGAAAGGGTCCGTGTCCCCGCCTCTATCACTGATGTGAAGGCCTTCATCGGTAACGGAGGCCAAAAACCGTTTCCGATGAGGTCTCCATTTGGCAACGGTTGTGCGCAGACCTCCGTTTCCTTAGTTTTCCTTCATCAGATACGGAGTTTGCCATCCACCCGTTTGCATTGAGCATTTCTTATATTTCGGTTACAGGATGCCACGTTTACAAATGCCACAAGATACTTAAAATCTCACAGCACAAGCTCAAATACTTAAAAGGTAACAGATTTCATTCATATCACAATGTAACTTTACATTTCCATCACAATTTCACCTTTACAATTGCATCACAAGATGTGACAAACATAAGAGGTAAAACGATAACAGATTTCATCTATACTAAGCCTATCATGTCAAAGGACGGAAAGAATATATGATTTCTTCCCTACATCCTTTTCCACAATCCTCGCAGGTGTCACTCTAGCTATCTCTTCTTATCTCAACTTCTTGAGAGAAGGATGTTGAAGCTTTGGACCCTATACATTAGTAAATAGAGTTACAATTGTTAAATACATATGCTAAAACAAATACACTATGAATTTAAGCAAACTGAAACGATATCTTACCTATGTCTTGAGGTGGCTCTTATTGATGAACCGGAGCAGCCAACACACGGTTTGTCAACAAGATATTGCGATGTCAGCAGCTTCATAGGATGCCTGACAACGATCATCCTTTCCATGGAGGCCACCACCGGCTCTAGATTTTTTATGCAGCGTCACCGAAATCTAATCTAATACGTCACCGATGTGACATTTCGGCAACACTGTATAAAACACTCTTACTTAAAAAAGTATTTTATGCAGTGTACCAAAACGTCACAATAGCGACGGTGGATATGTATAGTGGAGTTTGAAAGGGAACAGCTTGATATCCCTAAATGTAAATAAGGATTTATGTTAGTTCTGACACTACTAGATAGAACAAACAATTTAACACAATAATATGAAGTATATAGTGTGTACTAGCCTGTGTATATAATTGGAGGCCATTATGGGAAAGTCAACAAACACTACTCTCTTGAGTAATGTTCGTTGTTTGTTCTGTGTCTCCGACTTTTTTATGCAGTGTCACCGAAATAGACTCATGTTTTCACATGGACTAGTTAGCTAAACTATAACCGGTTGCGAGTGCACAATAGGCAAGTTAACTACATCAAGAAATGATCTAGATAGAACTACCGGATGTGAACTGAACTACTTTCAACAAGTTAGCTAAACTACAACTAGTTGCAAGTGCACAATAGGCAAGTTAACTACATCAAGAAATAATCTAGATAGAACTACCGGATGTGAACTGAACTACTTTCAACAAGTTAGCTAAACTACAACTAGTTGCAAGTGCACAATAGGCAAGTTAACTACATCAAGAAATGATCTAGATAGAACTACCGGATGTGAACTGAACTACTATCAACAAGTAAGCTAAACTACAACTAGTTGCAAGTGCACAATAGGCAAGTTAACTACATCAAGAAATGATCTAGATAGAACTACCGGATGTGGATCTGATACCTTCTTCACGTCGCCGTTGGATCGATCTAGCAGATCCGGAAGTGGTGGAGGCAGAGGAAGCGGACAGAGCGACGACCTCGCCGTGTCGGGCGAGATGGCGAAGACCTCGCCATGTCGGGGGACATGGCGAACACCTCGCCGTGTCGGGGGAGATGGCGAAGACCTCGCCGTGATAGCCGTCGTCTGGGCGGAGACGGCGCCGCCACGGCGCCGGCGATGGCCGCAACGCCAGGAGGCGCCGCCACGAACAGATCTAGCATACTGGGACAGAGTGAGGAAACGAGTGTTAGGTTTTGCTCTGTACGCCCATATATATAGGTAAAACATAGGAAACGGTTCTTTAGAAGGACCGTTTCCTTTGTGTTTCTTCCACTGAGGTGTGGGACCTACGCGCCCACTCTGTGGAATTTCTTCTACTCTCTGGAATAATATTTTTCTAATCTCTACTATATGGAGAAAACCACTTATAGGATACTTATATTAATATTAGTGATTACTACATTACATACGCAGTACATATTAATAATAATAAAGTAAATTACAGTTGGAGAACTTATAGAACTACTACTAGCTACTTCTTGTTTTTCTTGCGCCCTGCTTCCGCGCAATCCTCGTCCTTCTCACGGCCTCGCTTATTGGGGGCCATTGGAGGTGGTGGCGGCGGCGGCAGCATATCGGAGGCGGTGGCGACGGCTTTCTTCTCCGTCGCCGGGGCTCCCTTCTTCAGGACCGGCGCCTCCGTCTCGTCCTCCTCGTCGTCCTCCTCCTCCTCCTTCTCCTCTTCGGTTGACTCGTCATCAGAATCAACCTTCGGCGGGCCCAGCATCAAGGTGGGATCATGGAAGTTGGCGTATTCGTCGTCGCTCGTCTCCGGCGTCGGTCCTTCAACGGACTCGCCGCTGACGGGGGGACTGTCCTGCGGCGACTCAGTGTGCTCCTGTGTGTCGTTGCTGCGAGGCATCTTCGCTAATCAGTAGGAGGGAGCGAGCGAGCGAGAGAGAGAGAGCAGATTCGGTGGCGTCTTGAGCTAGCAAGGATTGGGGTTTTCAAGTAGTAGTGGGCGGTGCCACTACGCCATGGCATTTAATCGCCTCGCTTCGAATTCCAAGATGGAACGTGTCCACATTGGAAACGGACACCCAAAAGTCTCCGTTGCTATAGAGGCACATATCGGAAACGGAGCCAGAATTAAGACCGTTGCCAATACTATGGGTAACGGAGTTAATACTTTCTCCGTTACCTATGTTGACCAGCCGCGGCCCAGGTCAGGTTTGTACGCACTGCCGCGCGGAAAGCGCGATTCTCCATCGCCTAACGCCTGTCGTTTCCATATAGGGGTATCCGATGTGTCGTTCGGTACTAGTGCCAGTCAATGGTCGTTCTTCAGACTTTGCGATCCCACGCCCCCGGTACCAGTTGGTACTGCTCGAGGTACCGCTGGTGGTACCGGAAGAAGAGCCAGAACACCAAAATGGCGGTACCCGCAGCGGTACCAAAATCTGCGCCAGCCTCCTCCGGGTGGGCGGTACCGGCCAGTGCCGCTGGAGGTACCGCTGGCGGTACCGGAAGAACGGCCAGAACAGGAAATTGGCGGTACCTTCAGCGGTACCCACATGGGTACTGCCTCTGCAGTGTGTTTGCCAGGGAGCTAGCGGTACTACGCCTATCTCAGCGGTACTACCGCTCCCTGGCAACTTATATTGAAATGTAGAGATTCGCCGCGCGAATGCAATGAATGCAATTGTAAAACCTGTTCAAACTTATACAAAAGTGTTGGATGCAATCTTTGTATTATCATCAACATCAAAACATGATTAAGAGCGACAATGCTCTTTCAATCTCCCCCTTTTTGATGATTGATGACAATACAATGATTTGCTACAAATGGTTCAAAAAATTTAGACGGAGCTCCCCCTAGATATGTGCACTACTCAAGAGTAGTCTTTGAAGATCCAAAATGCACATCAACTAGGATCAACACTCCCCTAGATTTTTCAAGCCATGCAAGATAAAGTATATAGCATAAAAGCACAAATCTTGCAACTAACATAGGAAGTTTAATACCAACAAACGAAGTTTAAACATGTCTTACACCATGCATAACAAGGTACTTGAAGTGATAATAAACAAAGTTCACAAGCTTATAAGAATCAAAGAGAACACCAAAGCTTGTAACTTAACCCATGCAAATCCCCGAGAGTCCTAATAGATATCTCTCCCCTTTGGCATCAAGATACCAAAAAGGGAGAAACCGATGCTATCGTCCCAACGGTTAGTCGGAGAGGTTCTCGTTGCTTCCGGGGGGAGGATGGCGACGAGATGAGACTTCTTCTTCACCTTCATAATCTGACCAAGTGATGACGTTGCCCTCTTCATCCTTTGCTTGCCACTTGCTCAAGGTGGTGATTTTCTTCTCCGAACCCGAAAGCACATCTTCGCCTTGATCACGGCGACGTTGAATGTCGCGTTGACGTGCCAACTTGTCTTCCTTATGATTTTGCCAAGTGCGAGTCTCCACCACCTTGGACAAACAGAAAATCTTCTTCATTTGCTTGGCCATCCACGCAAAACCACCCTCCATCCTAGGATCCCGTGAGGAGCCAACAGCAATTTCAGCAGTCTTGTCCTTAGCTTTATCGTCTTTATGCTTCTCGGTATGGTCCTTGATGAGGAGGCGCTTGGGATTGTGTTCAATCCAAGTGTTGGGGTCACTAACATCTTGATTCGGGAAACGGAGATGCCAAGCCCACAAGATGATCTTCATAATGATTGGACCATGACACGCATTCTTCTTGTTGAGGACAACATTGAAAAGCTCATTCCAAATAAAATCCGCAATGTCAATCTTCTTCCCTTGAGTCTTGAATTGATGATCCATGAATTTCATCCAAGTTGCCAACCTTGGGGTTAAGGACCATGCGGTAGATGCGATGCATGATATCATAGGGAGGATAGAGCCCCTCCGATTTCCCAACGGTGAACTTCTTCCAAAAATAGAGAGGACGAAGCGACTCATTCTTCACGGGTCTTGTGGCTTCATGAACACGGAACCAAGTGCTTGACAAGTGAGAGGGAAGTATTGTTTGAGTTCCATGATTTTCAAAACCAAACATAGCAGTAATGGCACCCCAATTCTCGGAAATTTGTTGGTCCTTTGTCATCCAAGTGAGATATGGTTCCTCCACTTCGGTCCCAAAGTGAACGGTGGCAAGGAATTGGCAAACAAGTGCTTCATCATAATCTTGCTTAAGTTGCATAAGAGGAATGAGCCCAAACTCTTGACACATGGCCATGGCTTCTCCAAAATAGTCCGGGTGCCTCGTCATGTGATCAATGTCAATCCAACGTTGAGGCACCACATTCTTTTCTGCCTTCCGATGAAGGATCTCTGAGTAGCATTGGGCTTGAAAGACATTGTGAAAATAGGGATCATTGCCTCGATATTTGGGAAGCAAGTTTGCCCGTTCAGTGGAGTAGGCATCCCTCTTCCTGAAGTCAAGGAATTGAGGTTCAGGCATCTTGCTTGCGGAAAGTTCTTTGGTGGCCGGTTTCTTTGCAAGTTTCTTCTTTGGTCCACTGGCACATCTTCTCTAGCTTTCTTGAATGCCCGACGACGAGGACCTCCTGAACCAACACCACCTGTGAATAGCATTGGGTAGGAAAGCATGGGGATAAGTAATGCATATCAATTTCATGATTTGGAAACTAAGAGCACAAGTGTACAAAAATTGGAGAAAACAATGTCTAGAGGTGAGTGCAACAACTAGGAGGGGTGGAATCACCAAGTATGATGAGACAATTCGGGGAAGAACAAGGACATCACCCCGAGGTGATTCCAACGACTCTAGATGGAGAACTACAAAACTAGCCAATGATTCATCACAAAACTTCTACACAAGGTTCTAGGTTCCCTAAATTGCATCTCTACCAAACCAAATCGTCAAGAACACAAAGATTACACCATCTAATCATCTTCCTCCATCAACTAGAGGAGAGAGAGGGAGAAGGCATACCGATGTTCATGGTGAGGGTCGAGGGTGAGGAGAGGTGTCGGAGCGTCCCCGGAGCAAGGGAGGGAGGTCCCGAGGCCGGAGGGCTCCGTCCCGGCGGCGGATCTGAGGAGAGGCAGTGGGAGGGTGTGGGGAAAAAGAAGCAGTTGACTTCGTCCCCGTGCCCTCCCGAGCCTTAATCTCGCCAGATCCACGCCAGCGGTACTACCGCTTAACCCAGCGGTAGTACCGCCAGCCGGTTTCTCTGCGCAGCCCAAGCTTAGGTTATTTTTTTCGATCAAAGGGCTCTCGCACCATGATAAGGGAAATAACAAAAGAGTGGGATGCCAGTACCGGCACCTGGGGGCACTGCGCTATGTAATCCCAAGAGGGCGAACACAATGCCATGTCGCCGGGTCCGACTTTCGGAGCGCCAAGAGCATGAAACCAAAAGCATTTTTTGAAAGAAAAGTCTTTTGAGATAAGATTTTTGGCTTAGGATAGATCACAAATCGATAGGGGTGGGAGACATTCAACTTTGCAAGATGCAAAAAGGAAAAGCCAAAGGTTGAATGTTTTCCACAAGAGAAAGCAAAGGTCTAGAAAACCCAAATAAGATCAAATGAAGATCAACTCCTCATAAGGAGGAGGGCGGTGGCCTAGGCCACCATGTATGAGAAATTATCAACCCAAAACCGCGAAGATATATCTTGGGTTCAAGGCCAATACTCATCGTTTAAGCACAATTTGTCACTGGAGTGACCAAATGAAGCACGAATTGTCTATATGCGCATAATAGAAGTAGTGTTGACTCATGAGTTGAGCTACACTCCCCCTATGTCCATGCATGCATCTAAACTAGTTACGACGTCTACTATGGGTACTTGTGCAAGGCGGTCAAGCAAAGTTGCTCGCATCAATGACATTTAGTTCATTCCTCAACTCTCGAAATCTTGGTTCATAAAGGGCCTTGGTGAAGATGTCCGCAAGTTGATCCTTGGTTCCTACAAAAGAGAGGTCAATGTTGCCCCTTTCCACGTGCTCCCGGATGAAATGATGACGAACTTCAATATGCTTCGTCTTGGCATGTTGCACGGGGTTGTGGGCGATCTTGATAGCACTCTCATTGTCGCAAAGGAGGGGCACCTTGGTGAAGTTAACACCATAATCCTTCATTGTTTGCACCATCCATAAGAGTTGAGCACAACAACTTGCGGCGGAGATGTACTCGGCTTCGGTGGTGGAGAGAGCAACACAATTTTGCTTCTTGGAAGAACAACACACCAAGGAGCGGCCAAGAAATTGACAACTCCCAGATATAGACTTCCTATCCTTCTTCTCTCCGGCATAATCCGCATCCGAGTACCCATAAGATGAAAGCTTGAACCCTTGGGATACCAAAGACCAAAGTTTGGGGTATGAAGCAAATATCGAAAGATGCGCTTAACCGCCACTAAGTGGCTCTCTTTGGGGGCCGCTTGATACCTTGCATACTTGCCCACACTAAACATAATATCCGATCTAGATGCACAAAGATAAAGCAAAGAACCAATTATCGAGCGATAGAGTTTTTGATCGACATCGTTACCCTCGGTGTCGGTGTGGAGGTCAACGGAGGTAGACATGGGTGTCTTGTAAGCTTTGGCCTCAATCATCTTGAACCTCTTGAGCATGTCTTGGGTATATTTGGCTTGATTGATGAAGGTACCTTCCCTATATTGCTTCAGTTCAAATCCTAGGAAGTACTTCAACTCCCCCATCATGGACATCTCAAATTTGCTTGTCATTAGCTTTGCAAACTCATCATTGAAAGCATTGTTAGTAGAACCAAAAATGTTGTCATCAACATAGAGTTGGCATATGAAAAGATTGCCACCCACCTTCTTGGTAAAGAGGGTGGGGTCAATAACACCAACTTGGAATCCACGGTCTACTAGAAACTCTCGAAGGTGCTCATACCACGCGCGTGGGGCTTGTTTAAGGCCATAGAGCGCCTTGTCGAGCTTGTAAACATGGTCCGGATGGTTGGGATCCTCAAACCCGGGAGGTTGCTTAACATATACCAACTCATTAATATGACCATTAAGGGAAGCACTTTTAACATATACCAACTCATTAATATGATGAGATGCATATGCAAGCAAGATGCGAATAGATTCAAGACGAGCAACGGGGGCATAGGTTTCACCGAAGTCAACACCTTCGACTTGAGAGTAGCCTTGTGCCACCAATCTTGCCTTATTTCGAATGACGATGCCGCTCAAATCTTGCTTGTTCTTGAAGACCCACTTGGTGCCGATGACGTTCTTGCACCCATTTGGCCTTGGCACCAACTTCCACACCTTGTTGCGCTTGAAGTTATTGAGTTCTTCATGCATGGCATCAATCCAATCATGATCTTCAAGTGCTTCATACACCTTCTTGGGCTCGATGATGGACACAAAAGCATGGTTGGTGCTAAAGCTCGCCAATTGTCTTCTTGTGACGACCTTGCTTTGGACACCTCCAAGAACTTTATCCAATGTATGATCTAAGAGTGTTAGGTTTCGCTCTCTTCGCAAATCTCTTCTCTTCTTGATCTCCTCCGAAGTTTCTTGAGAGATGACTTGATCATTTCCTTCATCATAGGAGTCATGTGCATTGTTTTGATCTTGAGCTTGATCTTGATGTGGACCATCTTGATCTTGTTCTTGATCATTGTCGTGTGCACCGTCTTGAGCTTGGTCTTGAACATCAAGTTGTGGAGAGGAACCACTAGGTTGATCTTGTTCTTGACCTTGCTCACTTGATGAGGGCGCGGAGTTTGTTCTTGGTTACGGGGAGGATCTTGAGTTGGTGATGGTATGACTTGAGGAGGAGCTCAAGGAGGATCTTGAGAGGAGGATCCTCTTCAATGGGACGAATGTCCCCAATTGCCATCCTTCTTAGAGCAAGCTCCATAGGTACATCACCTACAACATTAGGATCAACTTGCCCCACTTGGGAGCCATTATGCTCATCAAACTTCACGTCACTAGATTCTTCAACTTGACCGGTGGTCTTGTGGTAGACTCTATAGCCGTGAGAGTTTGTGGAGTAACCAACAAAGATACCCTCTATAGATCTAGTCTCAAACTTAGATAGCCGGTTACCTTTCTTGCGAATGAAGCACTTGCATCCAAAGACACGAAAATAAGAAAGATCTGGTTTCTTCCTAAGAAGAATCTCATAGGGGATATTGTTCAAGAGCTTGCGGAGATATAACCGATTTGTTGCATGACAAGCGGTGGAGATGGCTTTGGCCCAAAAGTTAAACGGAGAAGCATACTCCGCAATCATGGTCCTAGCCGCATCCATAAGAGTCTGGTTCTTCCTCTCCGCAACACCATTTTGTTGAGGGGTGTATGGAGTGGAATATTGATGAGCAATGCCTTCTTCACTAAGAAACCCCTCCACGGTGTAGTTCTTGAATTCGGACCCATTGTCACTTCGAATTGTCATGATCTTCTCTTGATATTGGCGTTGAGCCATGTTGATGAAGTCAATGACTCTTTGTTGAGTCTCACTCTTCTTCTTGAAGAAATAGACCCATGTGTATCTTGAATAGTCATCAACAACTTTAGCCATTAGACAAGTCGCGGCGACATGCTCTCTTTCGAGAAATCAAGCACATACATGCCGTACTCGACATGTCCAACAAAGACTACTTTAAGAGATCCCTTCACGGTGATGATCACACTCTCGTCATCAAAGTAACACCCATAACCACTTTTAGTAAGTTGATAGACGGAGAGTAAGTTGTAACCAAGGGACTCAACGACAAGTACATTCTTGATAGAGACTTCTCTAGCAACAACGACCTTGCCTCGTCCCAATACCTTAAGCTCGCGGTTGTCACCAATTTTGACTCGTGAATATTGAGGTAGAGGAGGTTCAATATCATCCACCAAGTCAATGCGTCCGGTCATGTGTTGGGATGCGCCACTATCCACCGTCCATCGACCCGCACCGGACGCCACACCCTACAAGGAATCAAGTCTTTGATTTAGGTACCCATTTTTCGATGGGTCCTTTCTTGTTAGTCACAAGGGTCTTTGGAACCCAAATAGCCCAATGATAATCATCACCATAAGAAGTGCCAACATATTTAGCATAAACATGACCATCTCTAGATTTCATAAGAACATAAGATGGGTTATATTTGCCGGCAAAGTCATTATGGGTAGGAAGGTCCCTTGTGACCTCACCACCCACAATGGTGTTGGTCTCCTTCTCTTTAGCCAACTCCCCCTCCTTCACAAAGATAATAGCTTTTGAAGAGGGAGAAGCTTCTTCTTCTTGTTGTTCTTCTTCTTTGACTTGGTAGAGAAACCAAGTCCTTCTTTCCAATTTGATCCTTTTGATTACTCAAAAGGTCATTGAGATTCTTTTCTCCTTGGGCACAAGCCATAATGCCCTTCTCAAGTTGAGATTTCAACTAGCATTCTCTTCAACAAGATTAGCATGCTCACAACAAATAATAGATTTAGCAACAATTTCATTTGATGTGGATGCAATAACTTCTTTCACTTGTTGACCTAGGAATTGATCATGAGACTTCTCAAGTTTGGCAAAAGACTCTTTGAGGGTTTTGAGTTCCTCATCAAGTCTCTTGTTTTCCTTCTCAAGTCTAGCATGTTCAATGCCTAGCTCAAGCTTCTCATTCTTATAGACTTTAGAAGTAGCAAGAGCATGTTCATGATCCTTTTTAACTCTAGACATGTCAATAGCATAGGATTCCTCGGAATTAGATAGGGCCTCCTCAAGAGACCTCTACGAGTTTGCTCTTTTTCAAGAGCGATAGAGAAATCCGCTATCTCATTAGCATAGTCAACCTCACGGTTTGCCATGCCCGAAATGATCTCCTCCTTTTGATCTACAAGAGAGTTAGTTTCCTCAAGTTGCTCCAAAAGAGCATCAACATTCACTTTATCTTCTCCCTTAAGATTAGCTAGCCACAAGTCCACCTCATTTGGACTTTGGGGCTCCTTCACAACATTCTCTACACAATCCAATAAGGAAGGAGGTGTAGAGGCAATAGGTTTAGGAGAAGGAGTTACCGAGGTGGCTTTTGCCATGAGACATGTGTAGGGAATGGACTCATTTCATTGGGGGATTCAAATAGGGATGACGGTGTAGAGGAAGGTGTAGCTATGGCAATGCGAGCGGTAGCTACAACTTCATCTTCATCACCGGACATGTATTCTTCCAAAACTTTTCTATCTTGAACACACAAGGCATTGGAACCCTCTTCTTCACGTAGTTCTTGTTGCCGTTGCCCTTGGACTTGTCTTTTCTCACAAGCTTGCCATTGTGGTCCTCTCGATTCTCCCAAGGACAATCGGCAATGTAGTGATTGAGATTACTACAATTATAGCAAGTCTTTGGACGGTCTCCTCTTGGTCTTGCAACGAAGTTCTTCTTAGCAAAAGGTCTTGATGAAGATCTCTTGGAACGGTTGCCCCAAAAGGCTCTTGAAGCAAGGGCCATGTGCTCATAATAGTCTTGCTTGGTGTCCTCCGAATCCTCCTCTTCAACTCCATGTTCATACTCTTCTTCACTAGTGATGGCCTGGACTTCAAAGCAACATTTGGAGATTGTCCCGCAAGTCCTCTTTGCCGAGCATGAGCATGAATGGAGCTCTTGACCACCATTCCAATGGATACAAACTCGTTGAGCACGGTGTTGGAATCAAGTGTTGAGAAGTCCGGTCTTGATCGAATGGTTTGAGCCAAGCCTTGATTTGAGGGAGTGATGGCCTTGAGAAACTTGCGCTTGATCCAATTATCTTCAATCTTCTCGAAGCCAAATCATTCAAGGTGATGGCAAGAGCGGTGAGCCTTCGATAGAGATCTTCGGGTGTCTCATCTCATTCATCACAAACTCATCGGCTTCATCTTGAACCGCTTCATACTTGGAAAGTTGAATGCTTTTGTTCCCCAAGAACAAGTTATGGAGATTCTCCCAACATTGCTTTGCCGTCTTGCACATCGGATATGAGTGGTATAAGTTGGGCCGCGGCCGTTTGATCATGTGCATGGCGGTGGCGTTGAGTTGATGATTGGCCTTCTCCGTTGAAGTCATGTTGTGTGGGTCTTGAGGATAGAAGCCTTGCTCTAAAATGTCAATCAAGAAAACACAACAACTAGACATGTGTGATCGCATAGATATTGCCAATTAGGAAAGTCTTTTGGATCAAGCTTAGGAGGTGCGCCCATATTGGCGATGTGTGGCGGAGAGACGTGTTGGTGGATTGTGTTATACACTTGTCCGGTGGAACATTGCATACACCCCCGGCTTCCTTGGGATTGAGCTACCCTCCGCGGCATTCGTTGTTTCGGGATTGGCTTTCGCCTTTCCGTCCACATTGACTAGAACCGAAGAAGGAAGAGTATCTACCTTCTCCGACTCATTTTCCGCGGGGGTAAATCAATCTTAGGTTCCGGTTTCCCTAGGAACTCCTTGAACATTCCCGCATCGATTCCTTCATGCTTAGGTTGAGGTTGGTAGTGATCTCGGTATTGATTTGATATCTCACTCTTGAGATCACTAACAACCTCACCAAGGCGTTCATTAGTTACCGATGCTTGAGGTCCAAGTTGTCCGACATATTCTCTTAGGCGGTGAAGCCTTAGATAAGAGCGAGGCTCTGATACCAATTGAAAGATCGATATGTCGACTAGAGGGGGGTGATTAGGCGACTACCAAATTTTAATTCTTTTTTGATTAATTAGGGCTTGAGCAAAGTATAACAAGGTTGACTAGATGTGCACTAGTGATAGCAACCTATGTGATACAAGCAAGGTAAATAACGTAGCGGAAGCAACAAGTAAAGGATAGAAATAACCGCAAAGTGGAGACACGGAGATGTTTCCCGTAGTTCCTTCCCAAGGGAAGTACGTCTACGTTGGAGGAGTGTGGAGCCACCTAGGCGCTCCAATAGCACGGATGTGCTCACTCTATTCTCCGTGAGCTTTTCCCGCGAGGGATTGGCTCGTCCACTATGAGGTCACCTTGATGGCGTTGACCAAGCCGGTACACAAAGGTCAAGGAACTCCACAATGAGTTGGAGCCTCCCGACAATGTCCCGGACCGCCTCGCAACAAGTTGAGGCTTCCGAAACTCACAAAGGTCTCCTAGGGTTACAAGCAACCCCAAGAGAACAAGAACCACAAAGGATGATGGGGGAAATGAAATTCCTTCGGTGGAGATGTAGATCTAGACCTCCTAATGCACTCCTCAAAGGATCAAGTCGATTGGGTGGTTGGAGTGGGAGATCTAGTAGTTTGAAGCTTTGGCAACAATGGGGATTCAATTCTAGTAGATCGAATTGTCCCAAGGTAGGTGGAGGGGTTTAAATACCCCCTCCCTTCAATCTGCCCGTTGGGTGGCAGAAACCCGTGCTAGCGGTACTACCGCTGGGAAAGGCGGTGGTTCTTTAGCGCAGCATCTTGGCCAGTCAACGGTCGTTCTTAGACTTCGCGATCCAACGCCCCCGGTACCAGTTGGTACCGCTCGAGGTACCGCTGGTGGTACCGGAAGAAGAGCCAGAACGCCAAAATGGCGGTACCCGCAGCGGTACCAAAATCTGCGCCAGCCTCCTCCGCGTGGGCGGTACCGGCCAGTGCCGCTGGAGGTACCGCTGGCGGTACCGGAAGAACGCCAGAACAGGAAATTGGCGGTACCTTCGGCGGTACCCGCAGGGGTACGGCCTCTGCAGTGTGTTTGCCAGGGAGCTGGCGGTACTACCGCCTATCCCAGCGGTACTACCGCTCCCTGGCAACTTATATTGAAATGTAGAGATTCGCCGCGCGAATGCAATGAATGCAATTGTAAAACCTGTTCAAACTTATACAAAAGTGTTTGATGCAATCTTTGTATTATCATCAACATCAAAACATGATTAAGAGCGACAATGCTCTTTCAGCAGCTTGCGTGCGCAACCTTCCAACCTCATCTTCTTCCTCTGCGTGAACATTTCAACCCTTGTTAGCACCTTTAGACTACTCATAGTCGGAAGTAACATATACTAGTATCATGCATATGATACTAGTCTATGTTACTATCTCTATAGTGGGTAGTAACATATATGTGGTATCATGACATATTGCATTTATTAAGTTATAGACTCATTTTAACTCGATATGCGTTATGTTAGAGTATCTACCTATGATACCACTAACTCCTCTTTCTTCATTAATGGTTATGCCATGTCATCTTTTTGCCAACATGGTATGCATGATACCCCTTATGATACTCCCACTATGGCTAGTCTTATTACCTACCAAGTCTAAAAAGGCAGTAAAATCACTCACAACCAGCGGCCTCAAGAAGGAGGATGGTCAGTCCTGTCTTTTGTGGAAAAAAATGGGATGGATTGGGTAAACCCAGAAACAAACCATGGTCGACGTGTATATTGTTATTGGGTAAAGTAAAACCTACGGTAGATACACTACATAGTTGTCTTGCAGTCTCGTAGTCGTAGGCGGCTTCCTGAAAAAAAATACATAGGCCCAAATGCTTAGTCACAAGTTTTTTCAAAACCTGGTGATTCACTTAGTCTGATGATGGTGAAGAAACGCTTCTTGCTCTTTGAAACATTTATTATTAAAGATGGCTCAGAGATTACGTTCTTGGAGGACAAATGGTTCTGAAATACCACCCTCGATAAACAATTACCAGCTCTAAATAGCATTGTCCGTCATACGAGCGATACCATAGCTAATATTTTGGAGACATGTCCACCACACGTGACGTCCCGACGTGATGTAATCGGTCCTCGGCTTGCAGCATGGCATTCCCTTATAGGCGGTTGACAACAATCCATCTGTCGCAATGGACTGATGAATTCCACTGGAACATACATGGGAATGGTAAATTCTTAGCGAATTCCATGTATAGGGCGATGGTCCATCCTGAGGTGACATTCGATAATAATAACAAAAAATATGTAAAATGAACATAGCACTAAATTTAAAAAACATCGCGTGGTATATCCGCAAAGCGGTTATCTTCGTGAAAGTGTAACTGACACGTAAGTAAAAAGTGTGTTTTCGGTGACAATGTTGAAATAATTACACATTTATTTTCGAATGCAAGTTTACCTGTTTTATATGGTCAACCATCTAGCCTGCGTCTAACTTGTATCCACCACGGAGTATAACTAATGTCTTTGTCAATTGATTTTGTGGTATTGATCACAAGTATAGAGTGCTTTTTTAGGGTGGGGGCGCTAGCCGTAATATGATCATTTTGACTTGCAGAAATGACAAGAAATTTAATGATACCAATTTCTCTCTTACGCAGGTCGTTTAATGGTCTACACCCTACACACATGTTTCGTTCATGGTCATCTCTACAATACGTGGATTTTGAGACATGTTTATGAAGGCGTCTCCTCAGTTGGAATCTACTGTGAGACATATTTTATCCCATATGGACGGCAACATGATCTCTGGATCGGCCTTCCAACTCCATAGCCGTGTTATGAGATCTCATTTGATCTTCGGATTTCTCCTTTTATATTTCCTTTTGGATTTTAGTTTAGGGCTACATGCATCCTAGTTATGCACAGACCGGATGTAGAAAACTTTATATCCATCTGACACTTTCAGTAATAAAATGAACTTTATACGCTAGTTCTAATTTCAGTATAACATGTTGATTAATACCAGTTGATACTCCAGTGGTGATCTCAGTATAACATGGAGTGACACTTCATTTTGTATCCACTCTTTGTAACCCATGATATGATCTCTTGTAATAATAACTGAATTTGGTAAATATTCAAAAACATCAATCGGTACAGAGGCCAGCTCCCCTTTATAAAATGTCGTAGGCGGCTTGCTCTTAAAGTTCCTCGTTGACTCAAGTAGTGCTACATGATTAGACAATCATTGTTGGTTAGTGCGAGAGGTGTAAACAGAGTGCCTGATACTGCTGGCAGTCAAATTTATTAAGACACAGCGTGAGTATCGACCAAACCAAGAGAACGAACAAGCGTCAAAAGTCTAAACTGGTCAAGGACCAAGCCTAACAATACTTTATTTCTGTAATTACATATGTTTGTTCAGTCCTCCACGTTACTGGCTTCGTCCTGTCCATCTTATTTTATCGATCATGTGTTACAATATGAGGTACAGCTCACCATAACTAAAACCAAATGCAATTTGCTTATCGTCTGAGGCGACTAGTATTCTTCTGTTCTTTGCTACTCCACCTGTTATGTCCCATGAAACCTTGACCAGACTGCTACGTCGCATCGTCAAGAGCAAATTGCCAAAACCCACCATAATTAAGAAAATGATATCAACGTTTCGATAGAAAAACCAACACTTTTGATGTATTTTGGTTGGTCTATGTGGACATTTCCTCAATTATAGTGGTCTTTTGCATTTTGAGGCCGCCAATGCCACGCTGGTGCCATGATGCAGCGTCTCTGTCGATGCCACGCCATGAGAGCTGAATCAGGTCGTGTCATGTCTCCCTGTGCTATCTTGGCAATGACGTGTTCTTCAGTGAATCGTTGAGCTGCGAGCCGGCGGTAGTCGACGCCGCGGACCATCCAGCGGAGCCTGACGTGGCCTGGGCCGGCATGGCGTGGCCCCTCCCGTAGAGCCGCAGGAAGCCGAGCGAGCCGACGCTAGGCTGCGGCGGCGGCGCGCTGCCTTCCAGCACGCGCACAACCGCGTCCATGCTGGGCCGCTGCGCGGGGTCCTGGTGCAAGCAGCAGAGCGCGAGGCGCACGGCGCGCGCCACGTCGGCCTCGCTCACACGCCCCTCCACCCTCGGGTCGACGAGGTCCAGGTATCTCCCCTGCTCGTGGAGCTCCAGCGCCATCATCGGGAAGTACTCGTCGCCTCCAGCGCCGGTCCCGCCGACGCTCGCCGTCGAGGACGTCATCGCGCTGCTATAACCGGACGGGGACGGGAATGCCGAGTGCTCGCCGCTGCCATCGCCGACATCGGCGCCGCCCTGCTCCGGCTCGCCACGGTTCTTCCTCCCGCGCACCAGCTCGAGCAGCACCATGCCGAAGCTGTACACGTCTGCGCGGTCCGAGATGGCCGCGTTGCTCAGCCACTCGGGCGCGAGGTACCCGCGGGTTCCGCGCATGGTGGTGAAGATCGCCGAGTGCTCCGACGACATCAGCTTCGCGAGGCCGAAGTCGGAGACCTTCACCTGCCCGCCGTGTGCCAGCAGGATGTTCTCCGGCTTAACGTCGCAGTGCACGATCTTCTGGTCGCACCCGGTGTGCAGGTACGCCAGCCCGCGCGCCGCGCCGAGCGCCACCTCCATGCGCTCCCCCCACTCCAACGCCGGCCCGATCCCGCCGAACAGCGACCGGTCGAGGGAGCCGCGGTCCATGTACTCGTACACGAGCAGCCGGCGCGAGCCCTCCGCGCAGAAGCCGCGGAGGCGGACGAGGTTGACGTGTCGGATGTTGCCGATGACGGCGATCTCCGTGCAGAATTCTCGCTTCGCCTGCACGCCCACGGCCTCCAGCTTCTTCACGGCGACGAGCTCCTCGCTGCCTGGAAGTTCCCCTTTGTACACGGAGCCAAACCCTCCGGAGCCGATCTTTGTCCCAAAGTTTTCGGTCATCGACGTGATCTCCGCGTAGCTGAACCGCGCCGGCATGCCCGGTATGACGATGTCGTCGTCGTCTGGATCTTCGTTGTGGGGTGTCCCTTGATCGCTGATTCTGATGAGCCAGATAATTCAATTGATTCCGAGGGGAGTTCTTGGACTTCACTTTCTTTCCGTTCTTGCTCGCCTTCCACTCTGCCGCAACAAGTACCATGCCACCACGGCGATGAGAAGGAACGCGGCAACGGACGGCAGTATGATAGGCAAAAGGCGTTTCAGCGACGGCGAGTTGTTTTTGTTTTGTGAAGCTCTGGTCCTCGAATTGAACGTCTTGATATATCCCAACGACGATGTATCCGAGTGCTCCAATGGAGCGAACCGAGCTGCCTTCCTCCGAGCACGTAGCAACTCATGGAGGAGTTATCGTGGAAGTAGCCGAGGCACGTGCAGTTGGCGGTGCAGCGGGCGCGACACGCGGTGTTGTTCACTCCGGTCGTCGTCGGGGCGTCGAAGGTGGTGGCGAAGTAGGCGATCTTCGCCATGACGGGAGGTACGAAATGGAGTTCGACGCGCTGCCGTTGCTCCCGCACGAGGCAGGCGAGGCGAGCAAGGAGCCGTCCCCCGGCGTGCACGTGCCGGAGTCCGAGGCAGCGAAGAGCGGCGGGCACGTGCAGCCTGAGCTGTTTCCAGCCTGGGCACAGAGCCCGAGGGAGGGGCACGCCAGCGGGAGGTCGCAGCCGCTGTCGGGCGCCACGAAATCACCGCCGACGGGCGCCGAGGAGTTCAGCAGCGCGTAGCTCCTGATGCTCAGCCGCCCGTCGTTCCCCAGCTTGAGCACGCGGAACTCCGCCGTCGCGAGGACCGCGCGGAACACCAGCGCGCCGTCGGCGGTGAGCACGAACAGCCCCGACGCGTTAAACGACATGGACGCCGCGGCGAGGTTGCGGTCCTTGAACGACCGGCCGTCGTTCGAGAGCCGCCAGTACGTGGAACCCTTCCACGTCAGCGTCACGTCCGACGCGGCCACGGCGAGCTGGTATTCCCCTTGGCCGAAATCACTGGGGCTCCTCGCCGACGTCAGGTACGCGCCGGCGCGCAGCGGTTGACCCGGGAGCAGCGTGTCGGTTGCGGCATCGAAGGACTGCCACAGCGTGGCGTTCCGGGCGTCCAACAGCTGCAGGTTCCCGTCGTCCCGTAGGCGGAGCGCGGCAACAGGCGTACGCGTCGTCGCCGACCAGAGCACCGTGGCTCCATCCGCATCCGTCACGGCGAGCCCGCGCGCGGTGAGCTGGACCCGGCCCGACGAACCCGTGGGCGCGTCACGGTTGGCGGACCAGACCGGCGTGCCGGTCGGCGCGTGCAGCACGGCGAGGTAGAAGCTTGCCTGCTGCTTCCCGGGGTTGTGGAGCGCCGCCAAGAACGCGCCGTTGGTGGACTCCAGGAACGCGCCGCCGTTGTTGTCGATGTGGTCGTAGCTGGAGGCGGTGAAGTTCGGCTGCAGGAGCTCTTTCTTCAGCGGCCCCGCGTCGGCCGGCGACGCGGAGAGGAAGAAGAGGAGGAGCAGGCTCGCACGCGCGAGGAGAGACCGCGGCGCGGCGGGAGGAGGGAGCCGAGGCATCTGCGCCCATGAAACGTGGGAACGCAAGGCACGGGAGGGGGGAGATGGAGTAGGCGATCGGGGGCGTTGACTCGGTAGAGGTGGGCAGGAAACCGCCGGCAGCATCTGTTTCGGTGCAGCGCGGGAATTGGGGTTCGGTTGCGGCGCGGCGTTAGTTTGTTTTTGACTTTCTTGGATAGCTAGATTGGGACGCCAGCTGAGACCTGAAACTGAAAGTAAGGTCTTCAGTTCTGTGGCCTGTAAAATGCGACTGCCAGATATAGATCTTGTCAAACACAATGGGCTCAGTCAATCAGCACGTGTTGGCCGCTGCTGTAGGTTGACCTTCATCTCATCGCCATCCAAGCAAGGGCATGGCGGTGGAAGTCAACCGACCGATCTATCACTACGCTACCCATTCAGTGTTGACAGTGCTGTACAACCCATGCCGGCTGGCCGGTCCCGAGTGTGTACAACGTAGTCAAAGAAGATGAAATCGTAAGAACACAAGATTGACACAAGGTGTACGCAATGAACTCTTTATTAATCTCTGTCAACAATACGTACAATGATTGCCTTACTTATATAAGGGGGAAGGATAGAAAGATAAGACCCACTGAACAATAAACGTGGGGGATAGATTTAGCTCAACGTGGGTTTAGGAGGCCACCAAACTAGGCTCCCGCACGCACACGTGAGGCCCAAGTTTCCCAACACCCCCTGGGTTTTATCCGTATATCCATGTGTCAAAACTCGGAAAAATCCGTGAAAAAAATATGAAGAAAAGTACATGGTATACTTTTTCTATGTTACAGGAATTGCCTTGTTAAAAACCTTATGTGAGAAACTTCATAAAAATTCACTAAACGTAAAAAGAGTACAACTCACTTATGTGAGAACGGGAGAAGTGGCAGGGTCATGAGACTCTGAGAGAAGCTTGGGCAAGGAGGCGCAACGCACATGCGCGTGCAGGCATGGATGTTGAGGATGGTGGCAGCCGAGCTTGCTCGAGTCACAGCTGGAGGAGATAGACATAATGCGCGACTGACGGGCGGCGAAGGGCTCCTTGCTGGAGTCTGGAGGCGCCATGGCTGCAGCTGGCGGCCGGAGCGCTGAGCATGGCATGGGCGGCGAGAGAGGCAAGGGCGGAGGTCGGGGGCTCGCGTGCCGGCGCGGTGCGGATTGGAGCGCGAGCTCGCCGCCGCGAGGTGAGGAAGGAGGTGTTGGAGATATGCCCTAGAGACAATAATATTTAGTATTATTTTATCTCCAAGTTTATTATTAATAGTTTATATCTTTATGCTATAACTGCATTGGGCACTTGAATAGCGAATACAAAGTATTCAAGAGGAAAACCTCCGATGCACGTGTAAAGATATGAACAAGGAAAAGCGTTCATAGTCTTGTCTCTAAGACTAGCCTATCTTGTTATCTCATGATCATATTTTCCTGATCATGTACTTTGGATAAGTCATATAACTATATAAGTTTATTATCGGAATGATAATAGTACTGAACCGACTCACCCTATGATATTGCTATGAGACAAATCGTCAAGATGAAGAATAGCAATTAATCATATATAGTTTTCATTAGTTAGTTCCTATACCTTGAGAACATCTAGTGACCGCTTATTCGACACCCATGTTTTGATTTTCATTTAACGTCCAGCCGTAACTGGGGACCATAACGGTGGATATTGGGTTTGAACTAGAATAAGTAATGGAACTGAGATTGTTCAAGAAGACTTACTCCTCCAGGCGATGGAGAGATACATCCTCTAGGCCTAACACAGTGTGCTTTATCACAGGACGCTGATAATATGGAATGAGAAAAGAGAATGATATTGGTACGAGTTTTATATGTGTTATGATCAAAGGGTTTTGATCACACTTGAGCACATTGTGTCACACTCGAGATATCATTGGTATCGTGTACGTAAGGGGATTAGCGCAATGTGAAACATAAGGAGGTTTTGTCGTTCACTCGTGAATACATAGGAGCCAGTACATACATCTACGTCACGATGCTGGTTATTGTCTGGTAAGCTCCCGGACATGTCTATGTGTTAACGAACCTTTCGGGTCACACACTTAAGCTGTGAGTCAATCTTTTATTGAGAGAATAAAGATGTAATTTTAGTGGTTATGAGATAGTGTCGGAGTGCCTCCGATGTCGCCGGAACTTATTCCAGTGAAGGTATAGAGAAAGAGAAGGCAGACATTCTATGTCTCGGGATAATAGGAAGTGTTTCTATTATTGTCGAATTTATTCCGAGGGTTTATATGATGAGAGATACCTATCCGGAGTATTTTGTTTAGCGGACACTGGGTGTCCCGGACCATGTAAAAGTGTTTTTTATGATCATGTAAAAGTGTTTTATATTCTATAAAAGGAAATATTCAATTGGAAATTAATTAAACAAAATAAATAAATAATTTATTAATTAAATAATTCTGAAAAATATTAAGTAAAATATTTTATTTGGAGCCCACCAAAGGGGGCTGCCAAGTGGGCCCATAGGGCCCACAAGGCAGCCGCACCCCCAAATGGTGCGGACGGGCCAAACCGGATGGGGAGGGACTCCCCGCCCTTGGTCCCCACTAGGTGGAGGCGGTTTGGGAGGAGGAGTCCTACTCCACCTGGAGGAGGACTCCTCCTCCTCCTAGGGTCGGCACACCAAGGGAGGGGCTTGCCCCTCCCCCAAGCACCCCTCCCTTTGGTCACCTATATAAACACCCCCAACCCCATGGGTTGATACACACAAGTTATGCGCAAATTCCCCTCTCTTGAGATATTGCGCAATTAGAAGATGTTCTAATTAGACGGCGCTCTAATTAGACATTGTTCTAATCTCTCTCTAATTAGATCTCATGTGTTGAAAATTAGATCTCTCTAGTCTCATATTGCTCTAATCAAGTTTGATTAGATCAACCACCTAAACTACGCCGCAAGGCAGCCTCTCTTCGTCGGTTGCAAGTAGCTCTGGATGGTGAAACGCTGACGGATTGGCGCGGTGTACATGTGGATACTGCTAGAGCGGGGCTGCGCGAGTAGTCCCTCGATGACAAGGATCGGTAACAATCTCACCTCCTGGCGTGGACGTGAGATTTTTCATCAGGCTTCACCAACGTCTACTTCGACTGTAACAAGATCTTCCGCAATGGTTGTAGTAAGTTTTCTGGATCTAGCATTATGGGGTGTTGCATATCTTCATAGTATAGATCTTGGGCTGTTGCGTAGCATGGTAAGCGAAATTTTAAAGTTTCCGTTGCGCAACCCAACAGGAGGCTGGGCTCCGGGGCTTGGTGGCGCACAGGGAGGACTAGAGGAGACTAGGGCGTGAAGGGAGAGTGCTCGTGGGAGAGGAAATGGAGATGGGCGTGGTCGAGCACAGCGATGAGGGTACTTTTGTCCGCCTAGATTGTTTTTTAGAGAACTATCTAACGGAGCTAACGGTGATGTCATATAAGGAAATAAATTGAAATTACTCCCTCCGTTTTAAAAAGAATGACTTTCACATTCGCATGCACATAAATGAATGTCATTCTTTTTAAAACGGAGGGAGTAGATGTAAATAGGAAAGAAACGTTTCTTTAGGAACCAAATTTTAAGCGATTGTCAAATATGGAATTGCCTCTTTTTTAACCCGGAACATTTTTTTGCCTGTGAACATAATTTTTAATTCATTTATTTTGAACCTCGTGAACAATTTTCTCGACCTTCTTGAATAATTTATTCATGAACCTTTTTACATACGTGAATGATTTTAATAATACGGGAATTGTTTCACCTCTAAACATTTTTTAAATGTGGACATATTATTTTAAACCACATGAACAATTTTCAAAAATGTTCATGGATTTTGAAAAAAGGTTCATTTTTTTAATGACATGTATGAAAAAATTCATTGGTTAGCAAAAAATGTCCACAATGTTTAAAAAATATCCATGGTTTTAGAAGAAAAAAAAGCTCACTTGTTTTGAAAAAATATTCAAGACGTCAGATAATGTTCACAGGTATGGAACCGATGGTTCGAAAAGAATCATAAATTCCAAGAAAACATATGCATTGTCCCCAAAACAGAATAAACAAAAGGAAACGGTGAAGGTGTCCATGTTTTACGCCCGAAACAACAAAAAAAACAGAACACGGCAAAAGCCAGTGCGTGCGTGTGGTAACTACCATGTCAGAAGGGCCGGCCCTATACAGAAAAGAGTACTGGCAAGTTCCACCGAACTAGAGATCGCTAGAAACGATATATAATTCGTTCGATATTAACCCACAACCCATCCAACACAGAACATCAGGCCCACACTACTAACCGACCGGTATCCAAACCATTCGGGCCTTGGAGTCTTATACAAAACCCACTGGGCCCTCTTCTAGGCACGACGAGGCAAAACAGTCTCGACTCTCGAGTATGGCTCGAGCAAATCACGCATTCATTCTAGCAACATGCACGCATGGCCTTGTTAAGCCGCAACAGCGCGCCCTGTGTAGCTTGCCTCGCTCGTCGCTACAGGTTGGGGCGGTCAGTTTGGCCACTCCGGCCGTTGCTTAACAATGTGACTCCCTCCGTTCCAAATTAATTAACACACATTTATCTAGACATATTTGAACAAATCTAAATCAATTAATTTGGAACCAAGGGAATGGAAGTTTACATATCCTCTAGCTAGCTTGTCCGTATTCACGGTTTGGAAGGAAGCAATTCGTTTTGTTTGTCTTCGTGAAACGGGAAAGGAACCGATTGGAATCGCACTCTTTTGAATGGTTGACTATGTACTCCAAGGGTGAATCAGGGCCCTAGTGAATTTCCTACAGGAAAGGACTACATTTTGCAGGCATTGCTTTACTTTCCGCTCAACTTTGATTGACTTTTCATTTCTATAGCAACCTTCTCCAGTAACTTTCGCCTTTAAAGTTAAAAAACTGTCTCTCTCTCTCACACGGGGAAAAGAGGAAAGAAACAGAGCTCAAAAGACTCAAAAGGAATATGCAGCAATGCACGAGGAGAAGGGCCTGACTCGTACGGGGGCGGCACTTTGACAGCAGCAGTCAAACGCTAATGAATTATTCCCTATGCTGCTGCTTTTTAACCCCGTGAATCGATCCAAGTGTGCAATCGGGTAAAGCGGTTTTTGGTCACTGCCGGATGGGATTTGGCCAAAGATATTGTCCCTTGCTTGTCAAAGCGGACCAGCTGCTGCACTGCATGCTGCATTTCGGAAAAGCATAGCGCCCCGGCCGCCTTGATATATTGCTAAGCACAATCCATGATGCTACACACACACTGTTATACTCCCTCCGTCTAATAATATCCGTCTCAAGTTTGATAAAAAGTGGATGTATCCATACAAGTTTCATGTATAGATACATTCACTTTTTGACAAACTTGAGACAATTATTATTGGACGGAGAGGGTATTTTTTTACGGACTGAAACGGAATTTTTAACAGGCTTGTCGGAATCACGCATTGTCTGGAAGTGAGAATGCAGGAGAGAAAAAACTGATGTCAGTTGTCACATTATGTCTGAATAATTCGGAAGACAAAGAAAGGCAGATAAAGTGGAAGGGTTTTTGGATGTTGCTGGAGAGTGGAGGCTGAAATGTTTGGGTATGGCCGGGGAGCTGTAAACAGACAAACAAACCTCAAGAGAGCTGGCCCACTGTCAACCAACCATGGAGAATGGAGGGAGAGAGAGGTAGAAAGAGAAGATCAGTACTCCCCCTGTTCGAAAATATAAAATGTTTTATCTATTTAAAATGTGGTCCAGATACAGGCGAAAATAGATAAAAACGTGTATAAATATATGTAAATATGAAAATGTTTAAAACATCTTATATTTTGAAACGGAGGGAGTGCTACTGTCGGGGGGCTACCCCAGGGTAGGGTTAAGGTATGGTATAAATTATGTCCAAGAGTGGACCGAGGTACAGTGAAACCGAGATAACCAGGCCCAGAAGCGGCCGGGATACGATGCTGGTGCAAACCGACATATACCGACCGACATAACCAGGCCCAGAAGGGGCCGGGATATGATGCTGGTGCAAACCGACGTATACTGACCGACATAACCAGACCCAGAAGGGGCCGGGATATGATGCTGGTGCAAACCGACATATACTGACCGACATAACCAGGCCCAGAAGGGGCCGGGATATGATGCTGGTGCATCTCGGTCAAGGGCCGAGGTGTCGGTATTGAAGGCAACCGAGTCCATGACCTCGGTTTCTGAGGCGTCTTGGCCTCCTCCAGGTGCGGCATCGGAAGTCGGCGGCGGTATGTCGGCTGGAGTTGTGTGTACTCCGGTGTCGGTTGACCGAGATACCGCTGGCGGCGGAATAGGTGAGCGCATGGAGGATGCACTCTAACTGACCTCAAGGGCGGCACTGCATCGAGACAGGAAAAGGTGTTACCTCGGGGTAATATTATCTTAGTTAAAGGAAGAAAGGGAAACGAGCATATATCGGCAAAGGATATCTTACCCTTCTGTAACTAGTGGCATCTTCCTGCCCCGTGGCTTATATCCCGGTTTCTTCTGCAGCTTCTGTTTCTTCATTGCAGGGACTGAGGCTCCTGAGGTCCCGGTATCTGAGGTACCGGTCCCGGCACGCTTGCGAGATCCGCCTCGATTGCCCGAGGTAGCAGGGCGTGTACTCGGAACCGGGCCGCCCGGGTCAGCTGGTGCCGAGGATAGTGGGTAAGCAAATGTGATGGGACGAACATCAAGTGCCTCTAAAATTTGACAATCATCGTCATCGTCATCTGACCAATCTCTGATTAAGTCTCGGGCTTGAGGCTTACCCGAGGCAGGGGCGCCAGCAGCCGGAATCGGCATATGATCCTCATCGTCCGGGTCTTCAACCTCGGTGACGGCCGGGGCAGGTAGATCTTGGCCCCATTTGGCGGAGGGATTCACTCCGTCTTCAATCTTTTGCCGAGCAAATCTCTGCAAATCAGACGCAATAAAACCGGGTTATTCTAGGAGCCAAATATGGTGCCGACATAAGGGTTGTCTCGGCAGGCAAAATATGTCGGTCTAAATTGCAAATTACTTGAATGCTCCGGAAGCCGAGTTCTATCATGGGGTTCTTTACCCCATTCCCATTCCTCTGTCATCCGCGTCCTGGCGATTGACTTGACGCGTTTCCGGACGGCGGCCTTGCTCAGCTCATGAGTGCTGACCCGAGTAGGGTCGTATTGGCCACTCATGTGGCAGATCTTGTGAACTCGGTTTTGGAGGGGGGAGACTCGGCGGCTAATGAAGTTTCTCAAGAGGTCATCGCCTGTCAGCCCTTCCCCCAGGAGCTGATTGACGATCTTGTGAATCTGGTTGATCTCGAGATTTGTCTCCTTTCGGTTGAACTGCCAATTAAACTGCTCCGTGGGGGCACCGAGACTGAATGTCGGCAGGTTCAAGAGATCGGCATTGTCCGAGCTCTTCACGTAGAAGAACGTGCGCTGCCACTTCCGGCATGACTCCAGGCCTTGAATCCGAGGAAAGATGGAGGCTTTCCGAGGTATAATTGTAGCGGCTTCGTACGGGGTCATCTCCTTGGGGAAGTTCTTGTTTTCCGGATCCGGAACACTCTGCTTCCAGAGTTGGAAGTACTTGGCCCAAAGGTCAACGGTGGGCCAAAGACCGAGATATCCCTCGGAGAAATAGACATATGCCAAGAGAGTAGTGATAGCGTTGGCTGGAAGGTGGTGGGGTTGAAGATGAAACCGATCTAAGAAGCCTCGGAAGAACGGGCTCGCCGGGAGGCCAAAGCCGCGCTCAAAGTGCGCGACGAAGACCACACGCTCGCCGGGTTCCAAATTCGGCTCAGCCTCTTTGCCAGGGGGCCGGCATATCACCTTGTCCGGGATACACCGAGTTCGGATCAGCCAGTCAATTTCTTCTTGGGAGACATCAGAACCTTCCCACCCGACGCGCTCACCCTCCTCGACGGCGGCGTCGGCGGGATCCACGGCGTTGCTAGAAGACATCGCGGTGGCGCGATGAGGAAATGAAGGCCACGCACCCGTGCCGGCGGCGGAAATCTACAAAGAGGCAAGGATTCACCGGCGGTGAGCATCTCTCGATGTTTATGCGGTGGAGGAAAAGAAACACCAAAGAGAAACTAAGAAGAAGATCTACGGAGAAGATCTAAAGGAAACCTATGAGCGAGAATCTATGAGCAAGAAACGAAATCCTAGCCGCGGGAGGTGCTATGGATAAACAACTTACCATAGGTGCGGCGATGGCGCGAGGCAAGGAGCGCAGACCGTGCCGGCGATGAGCTTGGCTCGGCTGTGGCGTGAAGAACTTCGGCGTCGTGCGGTGGTGGAGAGCTCTGCGCGGCGGCGGCGATGGCGCAGAGGAACGGGAAAGAGGAAGGAGAATGCGGTAGAAGAAGAAAGAAGAGGAGGGTTGCCCCCGCTCCCCTATTTATGGGCGTGGGATGTGTGCGGTTAGCAAAATTACCGCGCACGATCCCCGTAACCGCCGCGCGGATTAACTGCGCGCGATCTGCGCGGTTTGCGGTAAAAACGGCTGCACGATCGGCCGCATAGTGGGCCACAGAGTGGAAACCACCCAGGGCGTGGTTAGTGGCGCAGTTATTGGCGCGAGAATCGAGGAGCCGCGCGGTAATGTGCACGCCTGTGCGGTCAAAGCACTCAAGAGCGCAGGGGACGTGACAGCTCGTGGGGCTCGCGTGACGTGGGTGGCATGCGCGCAGAGGCATGTCTGTCCGCGCACCGGAACCTAGGCGACGCGCAACGTTTAGCTGCCACATGTCATGGCAAGATCTTTGAAAATATCGAGGAAATCTTCTTGTGTCGGAGAAACCGACATAAGGGCAGATGTCGAAAGCAGTTGGAGATTTGGTTCCTGATGTTTGAATTGGACCGACATATATTTGTCGGATAGATGGTCAAGTTGGTTTGGTTGTGTAAACCTGGTGTGGCCCTTCATCCGAGTCTGCAGGACCGCACCAGCTTCGGGGACTAATGTCGGGGGGCTACCCCGGGGTAGGGTCAAGGTATGGTATAAATTATGTCCAAGAGTGGACCGAGGTACAGTGAAACCGAGATAACCAGGCCCAGAAGGGGCCGGGATACGATGCTGGTGCAAACCGACATATACCGACCAACATAACCAGGCACAGAAGGGGCCGGGATATGATGCTGGTGCAAACCGACGTATACTGACAGACATAACCAGGCCCAAAAGGGGCCGGGATATGATGCTGGTGCAAACCGACATATACTGACCGACATAACCAGGCCCATAAGTGGCCGGGATATGATGCTGGTGCAAACCGACATATGCTGACCGACATACGAATGTCGGTATCCTCGTGTCTTCTCTTATGTGCAGAGGAGGATAACCAAGGAAGGGGAATCCGGCATATCCATGCCGGGTTAAAGAGAAGAGGCGCCTTATGCCGGTTGAAAGTCAATGCAAAGGTCACATCCCGCCTGACACGGGAGCATGGCAGGCGGTATGGCGCGGGTATGAGGTGACCGGTCACACCTACCGCTGACCCCGGGCGTACCTCGGAACAGAGCACGAGGCATGGGCAGGCCGCGTCTTGTCCGTGGCAGAGGACACAATCATGACCAAGCTGCTGATGCAGACGCGCGTGGCTACAGTGCCGGTACGGCACCAATCCTGTGACCCGGGGTACCAGTATATAAGGTGCCCCAGGCCCTCCTGCGTGAAGGACGATGCGCTGAGAGATCTTTCCCCCATAGCTATCTTCTTCTCCCTTGAGTGCATCACCATAGCTGAGAGCATACAGCTCGAGGAGCACCTTTGTATTCATGATATCCTGATATACAGAGAGAGACAGGCAGGAGTAGGGGTCTTACCTCCTCACGAGGGCCCTGAACCTGGGTAGATCGTGTGTGCTGGTGTGTCTTCTGTGTGCGCTCCTTAGCGCGCTATCCCTCCCCGGTTCCACCAGCGTCCATCGGCCCCAACTCAAGCCATCCTATGGCATCTGCTGTGATACCACCACGACAGCTACATATCGGAGTAAGGAGTGTAATCGTATAGTATGTATAGTCCATGTAGTAACCACGTGAGAAAAAGCCTTTTTGACTCCCCGAATTGGATTATTTTCGATTGTGTACAAGAAAGGGCCTTCTTGATGGAATGGATTATTTCCGATTGTGTCAAAGGATTTTGTATATGATAGTAAGTGTGAGTTGGCTTCCATTAGTGCAATGTTCAAGTCTCATATGCGCGTGGAGGAAAACCACGGTTCCAGCTTGAAAGAAAGTGTCATCTAAACTTGAATGAAGCAACCGCGGGCTATAACCATTACGACAGATAACAATTTTACAAAGTGGTAACATCTCAACCTAGGATTATGAAAGCAATTACAACCAATACTAGGGCACTTCTAAAACTCAAACATCGCCTCGGGAAGCGTCTTTTACTCATTCCAACCGAAACATCATCGGCCCCCATCCCTGATGCCTATGGAAGACCTCAGTAGCAACTAGCACCGATAGTTTTGCCCCCTCAACATGTCGGCTTCTGAGACTTGTTTTCTGAAAACCATACCAGAAGGGCAGATAATGAGCTATTTGGTAAACTAATGAAGTTTGATCCTCCAGGAGCACACCCTCAAAACTATTCTCTATTTCTGGCACGCCCAATCGACACGAGGGAAACTACACTACCATAACAATATACTTCTCCTAAAAGTTAGCCACTTGAGTATGGAAAAACAAATGATCTATTGACTCGTTGAATTTTGGGCTGTGAAAACGAAGAAAAAAAATCTGAAATTCTAAATAGTGAACGGTGCAAACTTTAAACTCTTTAAAATCTGTCAGATTTATTATTTTCGTGTAGCTCAGAATATGAGTTATTTTGAGTTTATATTTTGCAGATTAGTAGAATACAACATTGTATACACGCATGATATTTTTCTAGATTCTTGTGACACTTGAGAAAATAACTTTCGAATTTCCAAAAATAAATGGCTCCATGGAGCTCGCCCTCCATTTACACTTTCCACCAAATTCGTGCTAAAATGCTAAACAACAGCTTATGTAGCCTTGAGCCGCTGTCGTACCTTCTTGGCCACGCCCTGGTTAGAAAAGGCAATGCAGTAGTCCTGTCCATGCCCCGACATGCACGGCGATACCCGTAGATCAAACAGCTACGTGGTACTACAAGTTTTTAGGATTTTTTTTACACATATGGTCCCCTGCCCAATGGATTTGTCAAAATTAGCCCCCATCAATTTTTTTTGTCAAAAATGATCCTGCTGGGAGGTAGGAAAAGCGACACGTGTCTTTACGCCAATCCAAGTGGCGGGAAGTGAACTTCCGCCATCTCTGATGACGGGAAGACACGTGTTGCTCGCTGAGCTGGCGCACAGTTGTGCAACATGTGCCTTTTGGTGCGGCACAAAGTGACTTCCCGCTAGCCCGTATGGCACAAGCCGAATTGTGCTAATTTTGACAAATCCATTGGGTAGAGGGGCATATTTGTAAAAAAAATCAGTTTTTAGCCAGCTCTGTCCTCAGCAGCTTTACATGGCCTGATCATCTTCGTTCAGAAAAGCCTGATGCGATCCATCCCGTAGACTACGCCAGGGGAGCTACAGTACGCCGTCACTGTGCATATGCATTCAGCGACGATGCAGCAGCCAGATTCGCATACACAGAGAAGACTGGGCGGTCAAAGATCGATTAGCCTGCCGCTCAGCTAGCTGCACCATCCATCGCTGCAACCCACGTACTCGATGATCGGTACCTCCAAAGCAAAAGAAAGAAAGGAAGATGCTTCAGAAATGAAGAAGAAAAAATTACTAACGTATGGTGTATTTCAATGGATAAAGATGAACTAATGGATCATCATACAGAAGCATGGAGAAAATGATGAATGAAGTTACTAGCAGAGACTATCCTACAGTTGAGACTTGAGAGCAGCAAAAGAACAGTCGAGACAGCCTCGGGAGTCGTGCACTCATGGATTTATTATTCGTGGTTGCCACTGGTCTAGTCAGTGGTAGGCCTATAATGAGATGTGGTTGCTAATGAGAAGGATCTCTTTTTTTCCCCTCTGATGATTCTTGAACATGGTAACGGCCTTGGAATCGCGGCCGTCGATTGTACCGTCCTCTTGAGCTTCTGAGAACCGGACCCGCCACCAGCTCACCCGTGGCAGGGGCATCTTCTGCCAGACACGCTGACAGGCGGGGCCCGGGACAATATCGGGGCCACATGGACTCGGAACAGATTTGTCTATGTATTAAATAATTTTGTCTTGGACTGCTGTCTCCGGGCAGGGCCCTGGAGGCGGCACATGGAATTGGTGCATGCACCACACTGAAGCTACACACAAACTTTACATTGATATTGTACTACTTCAAGGTTCCGTGAAACAAACAGTGAAAAACATTGGCACAGGCATATACGTTGTTCAAAGAAAGCCCGCTGTTAACCAATCACGCAACATGCAACATAGGATTCATAGAAGCTAGCACCTACCACTGATATGTGTTTCTATCCAATAGAAAGTACTCCCTCCGTATCAAAATATAAGACTTTCTAGCAATTCCACACACACATGAATCTAGACATGTTTTAGTGCAAGGTTCATGAAAGTCTTATATTTCGATACGGAGGGAGTAGAAACACAAGGGGTCTCTCAAAACCTCAAGATTTTGGTTTTCTCCAAATAAAAATTAAACCACATGTATTATATATTTACAATACTGGAACCATAGTGGATGCACCACATACTAACCTACACACAAGATTTATGATATTGCATTATTTCATGTGTCCTCAAAATGAACAGTAAAAATGGTAAAGGGATACATGTTGTTTCACAGAGATATTTTTGCTACGACTAAGCCCACTATCTAATCAATCACACACACACATATAGGAGTCATACAAGCTTGCAGCTATTATTGATTTCTCCTTCTATCTAGTAGAAACACGAGGGTTTATTGAGAACTCGTGAAAAATGTTTTACCCAGATGAAAGTACCCAACCATGCATTGTACATTTATCATTGTATTTTTTGTGTAAAAAATATTATCTTGCTTGTACCATAGTGTGTGATAGCAACTAGCATCCTCCTAATGAGACTAAATGAAAGATTATTACATAAAAAAATTCTTAACGGTATTTTTTCTATCTTTTGTAAACTTTTCTTGTCAGATAAATTACTCTTTACTAGTGTTTTGTTTCACATGTAAGATATATATGTCTAAGAATTTCAAGCTTTAAGGATTGCAATATCACAATTTAACTGTTTTGTGTTTGCACCTAAGTTTCTTTGATTGCACAATGAAAACTAAGGATTTTCCCAAGTGGTTTGAGTGGATATAAAACTTTCTATCAAATGCAGTGTAAACGATTCATTTCGAAAAACTTTTGAACGATTCAATCCTACTCATACTAGCTATAACTTTTTATATGGATGACAATACTCTAAAATTCCATTCAAAATCCGTTGAATCAAATATGCTCCAAATTATCTCACGGAATAGATACTCCACTCTCTATGTTTAGAAGTAGATTACAGTTTGGGCAAAGACACACCATAATATGTGCTTTTTATGTCAAATGTAAACAAGTGAAGTTTCCATGAAAATAATTGTCTTTCAAATATTATTCGTGGTTGATATAATAGTATTATTTAAAATGATTAATATTTCATATATCGAGTCGAAGTTAAGGATGGTTAACCACCACACACTTTCGTCATCAACACTATTCTTAAATCTAATTTTTCCTTTAGCAGTTTTCTTTGTTGGCTGAATTAGTCTCGACTCCATTTGTTTAGCTCTTATTTTTCCATGAAATAATTGAATTGCCATGTTCATGTGGAAAGATGGTGTTTTTGGCATTAGTAGTGTTTTTTATCAATGCATTAGTAGTGTTTTCCATATGCTGGCGTTTTCACGAAATATTTATTATACATACTACCTCCATTCCATAATTTGTTACAATACGAGTCAAAGTTGACGATTGACTTCAGATTGTACGACGTCAACTATCTATGAACCAAAGCAAAGTACAGTAAATTTTTAGGGTATTTTAATCGATGAGAAAGCGTAGCTACAGTACATCTTTGGCCAAATAAAAAAATGAGAAAGCTATTACAGGACTAGAGGCTTTCATCATATAATAACTAATAATCATATTTCGTACAATGCGAGTCAAAGTTGATGATTGACTTGAGATTGTACTACGTCAACTATCGAAGGCAAGCAAATATTTTACTGTATTTCCTCGCTGAGAAAGCGCAGCTAATCTTTCGCCAAAGAAAGAAAGAAAAGAAGAAAGCTATGAACAGGACCAGCTGTGGCGTAGAGCCAAAAGGCTTTTGGCATGCGTGTGAGCGAGCTCGTACGTGTACGTAGCAGCAGTAAAAGAAAAGGCTCTATACGCGCGTGTGGGCCTGCCCGCCTGCGTGGCGCGGACCGTGGGAATCTGGCAGAACTATCACGTTCCGAAGGCAGTCAGAGGTCCTTGCGGCGGAATATGGTGGGAACCCCGCCCATCTTACCTTGGCTCGGCCTGGTCTCTCCTCGCTGCTGCTGCCGCAAACGGAGTCGAAGAAGAAACAGAACCCGATGCAGCTCCCACAGGACACACATGATGCAACCACCTTGTTGATGAGAAGAGACAGGCTTTGATGCAAGGAACGAGGAGAGGAAGATCTCTTGCCCGGCCTCTACGCTTCCGGCTCACGATTAGACTTTCCGAGATCTTCCTCCAGGCGGCCAGCTATGGATCTCCTCTCAAATCATGACGACGCTTCCCGGTTTTCTGAAGACATGCAGCAATGCAGCATAGCCTATGTAAATGTACTGCACCTCTCCCTATCTTCAGCTGCCTAGCTACCAGCAACCTAGGGGCTAGGGCTACAAGTAGCTAGCTGGGAGGAGTACTAGAGCAACCTACGTACGCAGGCTCTCGGAAGCAAGACTCGCCGTCCACGTTGTGGTGACCTGTGTGACTTCCTCTGATGCTCGAGCCTGCAGCAATGGCTGCAGCTGCCTTTCCCATCTTTGACCCGTTGAGCGCAACGCAAAAGGCAACGAGATAAAGCGGTTTTAAATCGGGGAACGACTTCCTGCACTTCCCGGACTTGCCGTGCAAACAAAAGATTTGATCCACTCTTGAACCATCACCAGCTTCAGCTACATTGGATTTGAGCGTTGCTAGCTACACTGTACAAAAAAACACCTGATTGCCTTCCATTAGTTCGGCACATGATGATTGCACAAGTGCGCTTCGTCGTACGGTACAGCGATTAGAGTTTAGAGGTCCCTCCCTAAAGCACTTGCTAACTTCAGAACTCGAACAAACTAACTGCCTGATCTAACAGGAAACAGAACACAGCAAAATGGTCGTCGCGCCGGTCCACGGATGCATGCTTATCCTGCTACTAGGTAAGTAAGCTGATGACTACCTAGCTAAGCTAGTTAACTCCTAGCTGGAGACGAGGCGGCGCATGGCTGCGACGGCGGCGCGACCGACAGGCTCAGGCCATCGCTCTCCAGCGCCTGCAGCCGAGCCTTCGTGGCAGGGGACGTGGACGGAAGATCCTCATCTGGCGAAGGCGGTCTCTTGCTCCCCGCGCCGCACGGGGCGGCGTCGAGGTGCACGCCGAAGAGCTTGGTGGGCGCCGACCGGGTGGCGCTGCTGCTGCCGGCCTCCCCGCCGCTCTTCTCCGCGGCGATGTGGTGCGGCGGGGGCGAGAGCTCGTCGGCGATGGTGAGCGAGCTGCTCGACGTCGTGCTCCCGCCGGAGGTGTTGTTGTTTTTCCCGGCGGTGGCCGGTGGCATCTTGCGCGAGGGCTGCATGCCGAGGCCCTGCAGGAAGGTGGCCGCAGCCGGGCTGGGCGCCACGGGGCGCACGTGGTTCTGCACGAAGTAGATGATGTCGTTGTACAGCTTGCGCATGTGGGCCAGCTCCTGCAGCAGGGCCGAGTTGCTGCGCCGCAGCCGCTCGTTCTCGTCCATCAGCACCGCCGCGCTGGCCGCGCGGCCATTCTCCGACGCCGGCGACGGCGTGGGGCCGCCCAGCGCCAGCAGCCGCGGAGCCGCGCTCTGCTCCCGCCAATGCGGCTGCTGCATGAACGGCACTCCCATGCCGGCAGCGTGGGCCGCTGCCATTGCTGCTCCGTCGTCGCCCATGTACTGCTGCTGGTGGTGGTGAGCCACCGAGACGCCGGGGTGGAACAGAGGGAAGTGCGGAGCACCGAAGAAGGGCGGGGGCGAGGAAGACGTCGTGGACCCGGACGTCTTGCGGCGGTGGATCTCGCAGAGCAGCTGCTTCTCCCCCTTGCGGAAGAACTCGTTGGCGAACTCCCACCGCTCCGGCACCACCTTCCGGAACCCCTGCATCGCACATTGCCGTCCGTACGTCAGCATCCAGCGTTTAAAAACTTGGGAGCAAAGAGAAGCGGAAAGGGCGGCGCTTGCTTACGTAGGTGTTGAGCTGGCGGACGAAGGAGGAGAAGTTGTTATGCTTGAAGTAGTTGGGGAGGATGTCGCGGGCGAACTCCGGCGGGCGCCACACGACGAAGGTGGACACCCGGTCGTCGCCCCAGGAGACGATGTGGTCGGTGGCCGGGTCGTCCACGAGCTGGTACGTCTTGGTCAGGAACGGCGCCGGCACCGCCTTCTGTGCGGCCGCCTGCGCCGCCGCGTCGGACTCCGACCAGCTCCCACACCTCTCCATTGACCAGAGGATGAACGGACGAACTGAAACAGTTAAGACGGAAGAGTCGGCGGGCGGAGGTTTCTAAACTACCAGCAGGCAAGCTCGGGGTTTTAACTGGGGTGTCGAGTTTGAGGTGCTGGCTCTGGTTTTAACTACTGCCGCCGGGGGTGGGGTGGTGAATACGGAGGAGACGGGGAGCAGAGCAGTGGATGTGGAGGAGGAAGGTGGCTGTGCCTCGGGGAGCGTGCTTGGGTGGGCGGTGGGGGTGGTGTGGGAGGGAATATGTGTCGTCGTCGTCGCTGCCTCTGTCTGTCTGGGTGTTTTGGAGACGAAGTACTGAGATTCAACTTTCAAGGCAGACCCGTGACACTTGCGCCATCTGTTCGTTTCTCGGACTTTCTCAAGGATATTTTGCGGCCCCTTTCGATCTCCGGTTATTTTTCTTGCCTCTCCTTTTATCTCAGAGCCTTCGATGTTGGTTTAGGTCCTCCGTATCTGGAGTATTTCGGAAGATTTCCCTGCCGGCCGTACTTCCGGCGATACTACTAGAGTCTTGGAATGGAAGCATCTCAAAATCCGATCTCTCGCTCCTGTTTTCATTTTATTGTTGCAGAGAAAGAAAAAACAAGAATTGCGTTCCCGCTGTCTGTCGCACGTGACCTCTGCGTGCAGGGTACTACGAAGGAGCATCGGTGAATAGACTGGCTCAGTCGGATCAGATCGCTGTTCCGTGTCCATGTGGGCTAAACGGTGCACATCACGTGCTGTCGCTCGTCGGAAGCTGCAGGTTTTTCTCTTCCGATTTTTATAAGTTTGCCACTGGATAGTTGGTACGTATTTTTATACGGCTGCAACTCGGTTTTCTGTGTCTGCAGCAAAAAAAAAAAAAAAAAGCTGACAGGAGTCCATTGCAAAGATACGAGTGCAAACAAGCACGGTTTGACCAATGTGATGTCTTGGTTGCAAGGCCGTCTCCAGAAATTTGAGGGCTCCGGTGCAAGTTGCAAATTGGGGCCTTATAAGTTGAATTTTTTTTACTTAAATCGTACTTTCGTTATTACATAACTAAATCATAGTACTTCCTATTTCTATATTTCATGATTTTTTCCTTGCCACCGCCAAGTGAGAAGTGCCTGCCATGTTACCGGTTCGGCGGTTTCCTTTCTTCTTCTCTCCTCAACCGAGCAAGACCACCTGAGTCCTGACGAACAGACCCTTCGCTGGACACTGCTGCGACCGCCTCGCTCTCCTCCCACTGGAGCCGCCGCCATCCAACGATCGGTGGAACGGAACAGTGTTACCCTGAGCTCCCCGACCTGTTCTCGGTGGCTTCGCGCGAGCAACATCATACTGTTCCGAACATATCAGGCTCCATCTCTGACGTCCGCTTCGTCCTGCTAAGAAAGGCCCTGTGATCTGCACCCACCTCTCCAACTGTGACCTCGACGCACCCACCTCCGTTCGACCCGGAGTTCCAGCCCACGTTCCAGCCCACGTTCCAGCTGCTCCACCGACCGCCGCTGCACCGCCTTGCACGCCACCGCCGCCACGTCCTGCTGCTACGAAGAAGACGTCTCCTTTCCTTGATATCTCTCTGTGATGCTTGGTGTTGTTTTACCTCATACGTAATTTTACCCAATCCCACTACATGTTTGCCTTATGAGTCTGACGATTGATGCCAGCCACTTCCACCAAATAGAACCATAATCATATCACCCCTTTTATGATTTATCTTGACATATTATATTGATGCCAGGGGCCGCCAAGTCTAGTTCTATCTATATCTATATATGTTCTACTAGGAAAATTTACGCGGCGACACGCCGCGCCCGTGTGGTGACAGAACATAAATAAATTGGAGTTAGAAGTATGAAACTATTGTACAGAAGACCTAACTTTCAGATTTATCACGACCAGACAAAAAAGACGGGAGCATACAAATTGGCTAGGATGTCATCTTCCATACAAAACCAATCTTTGTACATGAGGTTTTAATAAATCAAAAACCATAAGAAGAAGGCTACTGATATCGTTATCCATGGACCATGAGTGTTAATGGAAATAAGCTGGGTGTCAAAAACAGCGCTATCTATTCCAAAAAGTACTTAGATTGAAAAGAAAACTTTGTTTCCAACATGAATTAAAGGATCTAAAAAATAGGACTGCAGATTCAAAGAAGAAGAAAAGGTATGACAATTCTTGCACACTTATCTGCTCATTCAAAAAATCCTTAGCTGACTCGGAGGTTTGATTAAAGATATTGTGCCAAGATGCCCTAAAGATTTTAATCTGCCAAAAACATAAGTTTGTTCTTGATTCAATTCTGCATACCAAAAAATAATGTGCACTACAATAATTTTTACCTTGCGAGCTGTTTGATCTTTTCCTTTTGTGTCTCGCCTTGAAATCCTGATGATCCATGGAGCAATCCTGCTGCCAGCCTTCTTGCTGATTGATCTGACGAACAAATCCCAGACAAAATACTGATTCAAACTTAGATGTAAAAAAGAGAAATCGGATGAACAAAAAAATAGCAGGCTAGAGACACCTAACGTTGTTTCCAGGAGGTACAGAGCCCGGCGGAGAAGGAGGCGAGAAGGTTGAGGTTGGCCCGCGCTATGGGGAGATAGTTGCCGACGCGGGCCGCCGACGCCTCAGACCGCTTGCCGACAATGAAGAGCGAGGCGTGCGGGAGGTGCATGTGGTGGGGGAACACGGCGTCGGGCTGGGATGGAGCGGAGGAGGGGCGACGGGGAGAGAGAGGAGGATGCCCGAGGTCGGGGCGGGACGGCCGCGGGGGCGGGCTGGGCAGCGGCGGAAGCGTCGGGCCGTAGGTGGCCGACTCGGGAGGAATGAGGTCGATTTCGGTTCTAGGGTTAGCGCGTGTGTTTTATACCGGAGGACCGATTTACAATTTTTAGAAAATTCGGGGACTTTTCTACAAAAAAGTGTAGGGTTCGCGCGTGTGTTTTATTAATGGAGGACCGATTCACAATTGTTGGAAAACGCGGGGCTTTTATGCAAAAAGACATGTGGGCCCCCGGATCTAGATCGGAGGGTGCGGAGAAGGTCGCGCACTGTAGATTTGCATTGTAGAAGCGCATCTACAGTGCAAGGTGACGTGGCCAGCGGCACGCCGCGCCCGTTGTATTGGTATGTGACGTAGTTTTGTAGAATGAGTTATTAATTGAGATTGTAGAATATAATTCGGTTCACGAAATTTTTGTACATGAGATGCAGGTAACAAAATGACATTCTGGGCTAGGGGGTTTTTATGCAAAAAGACGTGTGGCCCGCCGGATCTAGATCGGAGGGTGCGGAGAAGGTCGCGCACTGTAGATTTGCATTGTAGAAGCGCATCTACAGTGCAAGGTGACGTGGCCAGCGGCACGCCGCGCCCGTTGTATTGGTATGTGACGTAGAATGAGTTATTAATTGAGATTGTAGGAATATAATTCGGTTCACGAAAATTTTGTACATGAGATGCAGGTAACAAAATGACATTCTGGGTTAGATCTAAAAGACAATTTATGGATACAAATACCCGGATTCAAAATTTTGAAATCTGTCAGAATTTGTTTTTTTCATAGCCTAAAATACAACGAATTTGAAGATTAGAGAGAAATATGTATTTTTCTGTCAAAATAAAAAGTTTGCACAATCTAAAATATAACGAATTTGAAAATTAGAGAGAAATATGTCTATGTCCGTCAAAATAAAAAGGTTAAAACATGAAACTTGTTTGGAAGGGTGTTATAACGGATGACCGAGTGCGACAAATTTGACAAATTCGTCAAATGGTTTTGCGAATTTGGATCCAAACTTAAGAAGCTAGAGTCGACCAAACTCGAAACCGATCACGGGAATGGAACCTACTCGTCGACGCGCATATATTTCATGTATATGTTATCATGAAATGGAGTGCCGTCGGTACTGTAGATGTGCACGGTACTGTAGCGATGCCACGTGGACACCTCCAGCGGATGGTGAAACCTTCGTCTTTTATATATGTATATAATGTAGTATGTGATGAACTATTTATTTGTTCTTGTTTGTGATAAACTATTTTATTTGTTGTTGTCGTATGAGATATTTATGCTAAGAATGGATGAACTATGTAATAATTAAGTAGTGTTTGTGCTATATTTATTTTGAATTCATTTGATACTTATTATTTTCAACATGAATTCATTTGTGTTGGGCAACAATCGCCGGTTGGTGCCCTATTTTTGGGCTAAGGCAACCGTTTTTGTCGTGCTCTAATAGGGCATCTGAAACGGCAGATATTTTTGGGTGCCATGTATTGTCCCAAACGCAGAAAACTGGTGAACTAAAACCCCTTTTCTAGGACATTTGTTGGAAATGCTCTTGCTAAACACGACCACGTTGATCAATGACTAACGAGCATGCACAGTGGGTGCTTCAGTGCTTCACTGCTTTCCCCTTCGCTGCAATCTCACATGCAAGCTAGGGCAAAGATGAGAAACACACGGTCGAGTCAGGTCGAACAGCAGAGCCGCACCCGTCGGCGCGGGATCGGGTCGCGGCCGGACCGGCACGGGGTGCGCTGCACGGGCCGCACGGACCATGCGGGCTAGAAGCCGAGAACGTACTCATGCCGCGTGGGATCGTGCCGCTGCCGACCGGCACGGCTGCACGGGCGCAATAAGCACGGTGCCGGCGCAGACGTAGCCGGCCGCCGGCCGAGAGATCTCGAGCCAGGAAGCCAGCCAGTAGCTATCCCTTGCCACAAGCCTGGGCACTACGCGCGCACACACTAGCTAGCAGAAGCGCCATAAATAAGGGTTTCCGTTTGTGGGCGCCTGCCGCGGCCCTTTCCGCCGCGACATGCCGTGACCTGCGCCGCTCGCCCGCGGCCGCGCTCGCACGCCTGGATACCTGCATGGATATGGATGTGATCTTTGGCTTGCGCGGGCGGCCATCGATCGCGGATGCATCCCAGCGCCCAGCGTGCAGGGAACGCTGACTGCGGCGTTATGGCCTGCCCCAGTCTCGTGTGTGATTCAGGGATCCCGGCAGGGGATGTCCTTTTCCGTCTCCGATCTATCCCTGCGCGGGCGCTGCATGCGGCCGGTGCAACGTTTCGAAATCGGTAGGCGATACGTAAATGGATTGGATCGGTCCACACATCCTCTGGACGTCCATGCATGCGACTGGAGTGTTCGACGGGCCGGGAGCTGAAGCCTGCACTTCCTTGCGAGTTATCTTCACGATGGAGTTTTTCGTTTTCATTGCTATAGCAAATGGGGAAAAGGAATCAGACTGTTGACCGGAAAAGAGATTTATCGACCCTTGCTCATGCTAAAGTGTGTGCTAGCTCCCTGGAAAATTTGCTTGGTTATCTTCTTAAGAAAATTTAAATGCTTCTCCGTAGACCCAGCCAGAAGACCCTTGGCAAATGCGGGAGTGAGAAATAAACACCGATCGTCCTTTGAGGAAGTTTGAATCAGTTTGTTATCACTTAAACCACCATGTCATTGACCACTCATGTCAGCCAGCCACACTACAAAGGACAAGAAGCTACTCCCTCTGTTCCGAATTACTTGACTTGAGTTTGTCCAAATATGGATGTATCTAGACACTAAACAAGTATAGATACATCCGTATTTTGACAAACCAAGTCAAGTAATTTGGAACGGAGGGAGTAACTATTAGGGCTCCACGGTAGTACTACCCATGCGTCATTCCAAGGGGCCGGCCGGCCGGGCGCAGCATTGCTGCGTGCTGTGTAAAATTTATCGGGACATTTATCGATCGACTGGATTGTGAATGACGCCTGTTCCAGTCATCCATCTCTTCCTACTGGGCTACAGAGAACACTGAGGGCTGACACCGGACATTTAACATCTCGACCCGATAGTTATCAGCTTGACGACGACGTCTAGAACCCCGCGCGCGCTGGTTTATCCTGCAAACATCGCTGTTCTCCGTGAATATCCTGAATGAAAGACGTTAATGTCATCCAGTTCGTATCAGATTCAGACAGACAATGAAAATAGCTAAATATTTACCGACAATCTTACGGAAAACCTTTCCGTCCTTGCTTGTTCCACGTACGTATTTGTAGTATAGTAGTGACTGGTGGAAAGAAGAAGCATCTGCAGTAGATCGCACATGCAAACCCTAGCTAGGCTACAAGAAGATGGCAGCAAGCAGTACAAAAGGCGACGGTAAACGTGCCGCGGAGACGAATCTGTGGGTTCTTTTTGGTTAGCAACCGGAGGAATACTTAGCCATCGAACCCCGCGCGCGACCGCGTTCGACAAAGCATGGACGTAGTATAAAAATTGCATGGAAAGCTTCGCTAAGACCGAGAAGAAACAAAAAGAATGCGAGAAACTTCTGCAGAGCGCCGATTATTTTATGCGGAGGTCGGAGAGATGGGCACGACGGACCGAGGAGGAAGAAAGCGTAAACAAAGTCGCCGAGATCCGGTGGCGACGTGGTGGGGGCTGGCCGCGGTGTGTGTGCGTGCGATGCGTGCAAAGGAGGCGACGAAGGGGAAGGAGAAAAAGGGCCTGTTGGCATCGGAGCCGACGGAGAAGACGACGGGAGCGCGCGGAATCCCACACCGAAAGCGGCAGCGCCGGGCGGCCGGCCGCGCTTTAGCTCTCGTTCGCTCGTACTCCCGGATCGGAGACGGCCGGACGGAGTAGTCGTCGGTACGCCGGCGGACGTACGCATCCGAGGCTGGCGAGCCGGCCAGTGTGCTCCGGATCTGGAGCGACTGTGTGCATGGCTACAATTAGCTGCATGCATGCGTCGCACGCAGTGGCAGTGCAGGGCCCTCCCCTTGTTCAAAGGTTCCTTGTCCACATCCTCCACCACCCTCCCTGCCACTGCCATTGCCATTGCCACCACGCACCCTCTTCGCCGTTCCCGAGAATAGATCCAGAAGCTAGCTAAAGCACGTACGCCAATGCCACCACCACTATACAAACAGTACCCCGTATCGGAACCGTATCAGTACGTGCAAGTTGCCGTGAGCCCGCATGTAGTACGTGAGACCGAGACACGAGCGTATCCGTGGTGGCCGGGCCGGGAGGAGGAGGAGGACCACCGTTGTCCGGCGATGGCGCGCTCGCTCGCCTGCCTCCTGCGCCGGTGCTCGCCCGTCGCTGGGCGCCGTGGACCGGGGTCTGGTCGGATCTGGCCGCTTCCGCATACCATCTGCTGGCGGTGTGGGCACGTACGTACCGGCAGTCGCGCGGCAGGGAAAATGTGATATCGCTACCAGTCAGATTGGGTCTGACAGGAATGTGCTGGTCGATGGCTAGCTAGGACTAAGAGGGATACATTTTATCACCGTTGCGTGTACGTTTTACTGCAACGATGATACTTAATTTCTAGGAGGCCAGGATGCTTGCTGGTTCATTCAGCTGAATGCATGCGCCCCTGGCTCCCTGGTCGACGAATGGTACGGTTTCTCTTGTACCTAATAATGTAGCAGAACCAGTACTAAGATATCTGTTCAAGTGTCCGTTTTAGAATTCTCTATCTTAATATTTAAGGATATTAAAATATACACATGAACAGAGATACACATTGACAATTAGATATGTATGAACTATATTAAATCAAACACTTCAAAGTTACCATGAGATATATTTTGAGCGGTACAATCTCAATTAAGAAAAGGAGAATCTCACAACATACAATGTAAATTTTGCACAAGCAAACTTGTAAGTGATATATAGTAAAACTAGATGAAAGGGAACGCTGTAACTAATTCTTAGAAACTTCATAATGTGGTTAACTATGTAATATAAGTAACAAAAAATCGTACTACTTAAGAATCATACTAAAATAACAGTAAGTTTAAAACAAGCATAATAGTTTGGTATAAAAAATATTATTTTCATCTGCTTAGGGTCCAATTTTTTCTTTCGCTTGCCATGTGCGGGGGATAAAATTAATACGAGAGGCAAAGTAGTCTCGGCCTCGACTTGGATGAATGTGAGATGAGGACGACATGCAGCTTATTTCTGCTGGTGGTGTTGGTGGATGTGCAACGAGTCCTTCGACCGACTGGGCTACCTTGCGAAGGTTATCGATGACCTTCAGGAGATTGTCCATCATAGCAACCAAATAGGTCGTGTCCCTGATCACAATTGCATTGCGCCCCTGATCCAGCAAGGAATGGATGATCCAGACGTTTCTCGGCGTCATCGGAACAATTCCTTCTACAACCTCAATCTACAAGCTCGGTGAAGGGCACAATATGGCTAGCTGCCAAGTATGGGATGACTGTACTTTCCATGCATGAAATGTATTACTAGCAAATTACCGAATTTAGTTCAAATTTGAACTACTGTGAATCTGAAAAAGTAATTGTCAATGCATGAAAAAAGAGTTGAAGCACAAATGATGCACGCACCCACAATTTAGTTTAACTACATAGTTCAAAACCAAACTCAGTGCCCTAAAACCAGTCTAAATTTTTATTTGGTCCAGAACCATAGGCAACCTCAAACATCTAAATAATCCCAGCATTGCGACTAGAACCACTACTAGGATAACAATTGCACGAGTAGTGTATTGTAAACCGGAAATCCATTTTGGGTTGTAGGTCTAGATGATCCTATTATGAAAAAGCATATTTCACAATGTCCAAAAATTTCGATTTTTTTTGAATGAACATATAAACATTTTATGTTAGCACACACATTTTTGTCAAGAAAAGACATTTTATGTGCCCTGTGTAAAAAAGACAAAAAAATGTCCAGTAAAAAGTTATTTTTGAGCACCAAAATTGACTTTTTTATACCGAACACAAAAAAGATTATTTTTTCATGAAACTTTATGTGACAACATAAAATGTTAAGAGGTACACCCGAAATATTATTTCAGATTTTTTTGACATTTTAAGTATTTAAAAAAAAATTATTTTCATAATGAGACTAGATGCTCCTGGGAGCCAAAACGCCGTGTCCATTGTAAACATATTTCTTTTTGATAGCATATCTTTCATCCTAGATGATTCTCTTGCACTAGTCGGGAACAACTTATAAGAGACCAGCTACTAGTGGCGTATCACGTTGGCACATACCACTGATATTACGGTGGCGTGTCACTTTCTAACACGCCACCAGCATAATACTATAAGTTGTGTGTGCCTTCAGAGTGGAAACACCACTGGTAGGTGGGCCGAATTTTGTTTGCATGGAAAAAACTACCGTGGCGTGTCTAGTCGCGACACGCCGCTAATACCTCGTTACTAGTGGCATGTGACTATTATACACGCAACTGGTAGCTTCGAAGATAAGGGTTTACGCGATTATTTTACGGACATGCACCTCTCGTAGCTCACGACGTCCAAAGAAACTACTCTGTGCCGCACCAAGGTTAATAGAAGATTACCTCGCCGCAGCCTAAATTGAAAGAAAGCTATGAGATAAAAAATTAACGCACTAGGTAGAAGGAAATAGTAGACGTGCAAACTCGGACATTTACCAAGGGATATAAATACCGAACAACCCCATGAAGATATCCACGTTCAATTTACGCCGAAGTGTTGTCACATCAACATCCCCTTATCGCTATAGTTTTAAACCCTACGTACATCAAAACCCTACGAGAGGCCCGAGGGCATCTACAAGTTTGCCGAGGTTAAAACTTGTACTAATAGCCATTCCATGAATAATGTCTGAAAAATATTCATCTACATCGTCTGCGACTCATACCTAATGTCCTTCACCGTCTGCCAAACAAATAAAGTCACTTCTGATACTCGGAAGTAAGATTACCGTGGGATCGTGAAATTATCTTTCGACGGTTGGCGCGCGAGGTTGGCACTACTACACTTGTAGACTACCCATCGTCAACTTGTCTACTCGATCTATATTCGTTGTGAACCAAGTTTCATAACGCCTGCGTAGAACGATGCTATGGAGTTTGATACTATATCGTATTGCAGTGGTAGCTATCAGGGCAGCATAGGAGTCGATACACTCTCGTCTTCCATTTGTGCAACAATTAAATTTGATCCAAATGACTCCCTGACAAGTGATGTATGTCACAAAATGCAACGGTATATGAACGGAGTCCACACCACATGCAATCTACAGTGATATATGCATGGTACAAGCCATGTTCTTCCCTCTCCTAGGCTCCCAGCAGAGGAAGAGACTAGAGAGACGACCCAATTCAAATATCCATCGTCGAGATGTTATTGTGGACCTCACAACTGTTTTCTTTCAATCATGATTTGGTACAATTTAAGTTTCCTCTGGGTTCAGCAGAAGTACCACTGTACTAGTCACAAGCTCAGAAACGCTGATACACGCAGGTCCCAGTTTTACCGAGTTACCTGTGCCTGCTGCGGCTGCCTGCCTCAGCTCAGGCTCAGACGACCATCAGAGGGACATATGTTCACCATGAATGGATTGAAACTTGAAAGTAAATGAGCCCCAACTGCTTCTACAGGGGAACAAATCTACCCTTAGCAACAAGCTCTGAATCAGTCATCGATCTCAGAGTCATCAAGCGTTTGGCAGGGACCAATCACTATGGAGAAGAGAGAACAGTCCTACACTTCCACAGCTCCAGGCTCACTCACATCTGACACAAGATTCCCTGTGGCATCGCAAATGCAAGTGGTCACTGAGTCACTGGCGAGTGACTGAATAATTACTCGCAGCCAAAACTAGCTACATCCAATTAACCTTGCCGGCTCATTAGCACAGATCTCGAGACAATGGTTGCATGCCCTGGAATGTACAAGCGGGAAAAGAAAGGGCCCTGGATATATAAGGCTTTGCTTTTGCCCTCAATTAGAAGTCAGCATGCTAATGCTATAAAGCGTTGCATTCGCTACGCTACGCACGCATGAAAAAGGATGAGCAGCCTAGTCTTTCTTTCTTCTAATCTGTCCCCAGCCGCAGCTCCTGGGCGCTTTTTGCCTGCGAAACAAATGGGAGAATGATAGGGGAATTGACTTGCTCTCGTGTTCGAAAAAAGCAGCGCCTTTTCACCATGTGGCTTCTCTTTGCTTTGGTCTCCACAAAAGTGGTGAGATAAACGTATTGTAAAGATGGCTGAGATCTTACACTAGGCCGGAGGATAGCTAGGACCCCGAGTAAACAGAAACTTCCTCACTTTTTTTACCTTTATTACCACTAACCTTTCACTTTGGAGGAGCACATTTTGTCAGAAACATATAATGGTTATTGGGCACCACATGTATCTTACTGTAGTTTCTGAATAAAATTGTTCACGGATTTACTCAGATGATCTTTAGTCATTATCTCCAAATGGTGTCCACTGATATCAACGGTAGTTTTCAAGTATGATCAATCCGATCTACTAACTTGTTATTTTATCCCATGCATAGCATAATCAAGTGGGAAGAAGAAGACAGACAAGAATACCTATTCCGTCAGAATAAAACTGTCCTCGAACGAGTCCAAAGATTCTTTGCCGCAGAAGAGCACCAAATCAGGGATCCTAGCTACGTACGAGTACAACCGGTAGCCGAGAACAAGACTTTGAGCTCCTTGGCTGGTTGTTTTAGGTAGGAGTGGAAATCAAGCTAGCGCAACTTCTTCTGTTCCGAAAGAAAGGCGAAATCGCATGCCCTCGTGTTGGCTGTCTTCTTCCGTCATGTACATTAGTTTTTCAGCTCACAACTCACATATATGGATAGTGGCAAACCGATCAGTACCTCATGCTGCAAATGAGTGCCAATTGATCAGCAGAAATGAAATGAGTAGCAGTTCATGCATGAACTCACTTTACCACCTCCGCTCCTTCGTCGCTGCAGTACCCGCAGTCTGCAGATAGATCGTGGTCGATTCTCCTATCATTCTCTGCCGCGGCAGCATTTTGGCAAAGTGGCCGGCCCGGCCGGTGGCCTGCATAGCATAATCAGGGTCAGCGAGAATGTAACTTCGAACCCGTTATTCTACGTTACGATCTCTTTCTTTCTTTCTTCAGCATAGACATCATCTCCTTCAACGCGCGAACGAAAAGCTGTTTCCCATCACATGCCACTCACTACACTAGCTCCGATCCATGGATGCATGCTTGTACTGCGTCGCAGGCTTTGTTTCCTTTGTCCTCCTTTTGTTGGCTTCTCTTCTTTTCATTCTGCTCCATCAAAAGAAGCTCTCTCTTTTACAAGCAAAAGCCTGCGGCCGGGCGGGGCAGGGGGGATTTCAATCAACGGCCGGGGCAAAGCGACGCGATCTCATCTCTGGGGGAGGCTCATCACCCCTGCCATGATGGTCCTTTGATGCTTACACGTGAGTGAGCGCCCGTACGTGCTGCTGCTGCTGCTGCGAGACTTGCGACAGGACAAGAAAGCCGTGAGCTTTCTCTAGGCCGGGGATCCAGCAGATAAACTTGGAACTGTCGTTCACATCCAAGCTCTTGGTATTTGTGGTCTATGGTTGTGACAATGGTGTTGTGTCTATCTTTTTCTCTGAAGATCGATCATATGCTTCTATCGATAGTTTGAGGATAATGTGCATGAATAAGGAAAACATAGTAATATGGATGAGGACAAACCGCATCTGCTGGACTTCTCGTCTCCAGCTGCTATCATGTCTTGTTCTGAACTTCCGGTGACCTGCCTAAACACACTGAGCAAATATGTTCTCTCGGATTCTCGATAAATGGCCGGAGAGAAAGTATTAGCATCGTACCGGACTTCATCGTCTCCAGGTGCTCGCATGGATCTATTAACGGTCCTAAACACTGAACCGAGCAAAACTATGTTAAATATGTTCTCTCGAGAAAACAAAGGGAGCTAGCTAAAACGTTCGACTCGGGTAGTGTTCTTGGGAAACTTGACGGGCTGATGATGGGCTCTCCCGGTCTACCCAGAACATGCAATGCGGCCTAGTTACTCGGTAGTGCATTCTCGGCCCATACGTTTCTCGTGATTTACTACGGGCTACATTGTTTTGGTGATCTATTACGGGCCGAAAAAATAAGAATGGACCAGATTCCTCTGATGGTTACGCTCTATAGATTTCATCAAGTCGTGCTAAGTAGCAGAAAAAAATGTTTTCCCCTAAAAAAGGAAAAAACTTTCGATTTGATCCTCTCAACAGAAAAGAAAACTTGGGCGTGATGGGGACATACAGCAAAAAAAGAAGGCGAGAAAATGAAAGGTGACATGCATGCTTCTGTTCAGAAAAAATAGAAGCTTTTTTCAGTGAAAGGTCGAGAACAACTTTTGCACTACACGCGGAAATGCACCTAACTGTTTCAGACTTTCAGTGGCACACACACCTAAATAGGACTAGAAAATAACATCACGCGGAACGGGTGATGCACTTCACACTTTGGCAGAGACATCGGAAATGAGATCCTAGCAAAGCGTAAGGGTGGCTGCGCTTAGATTCAGCGAATTATTGTTAACCTCATGGTGTCCAACTAAGATCCAGTTGAGCATGATGTCTGACCGATTTTGATAGAACAAAGATGACGGAAATCTCCCGGTTCCTACGAAGAATTCATTCACGAGGAAAAAACTTATTTAAGGATTAACATTATCAAAAAAAATCACTAAGAGATCCATGCCCCGGGCTATATCAGACATCTTCTTAGTCCTTACTCATGAACTCTCCCGTTGAGTGGTCCCACATGTCATCCTATGAACCAGCAATGGATCCACGTGTGGCGCTTGACCCTGCCCTTGCCCCAACCACCGTCCTGGCATCGGCCTCTCTTCTCTCCGCATCGCCTCATGTGGTTGTTAGGACATGTACAATAGTATTAGCTTAACAATGCCACGTAAGATAATTACTGAGTTGAAGGATAGAGAAAAAGAAAGAAAGAAGTTCGTCTTCTCTTAGCTAAGCGATGGCCTCTTAATAACAACTCTCTCACCACAAATTTTGCAATACTTGGTACCAGCGCCGTGGCCTAGTCCTCGCCGTTCTCGATATTGATGAGGACGACGGCCACGCGGGGGACGTGACCATGCAGCCCTCTGGTGGCCACGCAGGCATGGGTGAAGCCGGATGAGGCGTCGCCGGTGCGGGAGGCCACGTTGGCCCATATGGCCATGTCGGAGCCAGAGTCTAGGCCTACAACGCCTCGCGCTCGGGCCACAATGCCTGCACCTACGCGGTTGTTGAGCGCTATATGGCCGAGTCGTGGAGAGGGCAGGCCACGTCTGGCCAGAACCCGAGCTCCGTGAGCCCGGACTCTGCGACGACGGCCTGGCACGTCTCGTCCACATAGAGAGTAAAATAGGGAAGAAACCACCATCCTCGGCCCGCACAAGTGGATAAACCCACATAGACACCAAAGACCAGCAAACATGCACTGACAGGAAGGTCCCATTTCCACTCAAGAACACTGACCAAACAAAATGGAAGGCAACTAAGCAAGACCAAAATGACACTGAAAAGAAAACCCCCATGGGCAGCTGCACCACTGAGCAACTTTTGCAAAAAATGGCCCTTTTGCCGAGCTAATGGCATGTATGGCTCCTATTTATTTCGAGATCAACTAACCCCCATTGTCAGTGCTAAACCAGATGGAGCCGAGGTTGGACAGGTTGGCACCGAGTCATTTTCATATTTTGGTGCTCCGAGGGTTCGGCGCCGAGACCATTGGTGCCAATCTTGGTTCGGCGCTAAAATCTATTGGCACTGACGTATTCATATCCGGCTCCATCCGTACTGGCGCCGACCTAGTGAAAGGACAAGGATGTCGCCTAGAGGGGGGTGAATAGGCGATTTAAAACTTTTCCGGTTTAGGCTTGATAAATGCGGAATAAAACTAGGTGTTTTAATTTAACAAGCATACAACCTAAATATACTAGGTTCACCTATGTGCACCAACAACTTATGCTAAGCAAGACAAGTAACAAGGTGATAGCAAGATATAGACTTCAAGCACGAAGGCTATCACAATGTAAATTGCATAAGTAAAGAGCTCGGGTATAGAAATAACCGAGGCACACGGAGACGATGATGTATTCCCGAGTTCCTCCTTTTTAGGGGAGTACGTCTCGTTGGGGGTGTGAGTTTCAAACTCAAGACGCCACAAATGGCCTCACCCTATTTCCGATGAACCTCGCACAAAAGCTCGGTTCACCTTCCACTATTGATTTCCTTTTGGGCGGAAATCGAGTCCCTTACAACAATCTTGAGGCACAACCCACAAAAGGATTGGGAGCTCCCAAGTGACCACAAAAGGTCTCAATCACCGTCTAGGGTCCAACGACCCAAGAGTAACAAGCTCACGACTTTCACTTCCACGAATCCTCGTGGAGAGAGCAAACCGATGAACAAAAGCAAGGCAAGAGCACAAGTGATCAAATCCTTCACTCTCAAATCCCACCAAAAGCAACTAATGCTTATGGGGGGAGAAAGAGGAAGAACAAAGAAGAACTCAACAAATGGAACTTCAAGAACTAGATCGAAAGGGTTCCCCTCACTTAGAGGAGAGATGGATTGGTGGAAATGTAGATCTAGTTCTCCTCTCTCTTTTCCCTCAAAGATATGCAAGAATCATGGGAGGAATTGAGAGAGGGGCAAGCTTTTCAAGGTCAACAATGGTGGGGGAGAGAGAAAAACGTGCTGGGAAAAGCTTTTTTCTTTGGGGAAGAAGGGGCCTTTTATAGATCCCCTAAAAAAAGAGCCGTTGCAGGAATTTTACACCGGAGACTCCGGCCTGAGGGACGGATACTCCGGCCTACACCGGAGACTCCAGACAGTCTCCGGTGACACTCCGGACCGAGTCCAGTACGCGACACCATCAAAGACTTAGCCGATTTTTGACAGACCGGAGGGAGACCGGAGACTTTGCCCTGAGACCGGAGACTCCGGTCCAGGCCGGAGACTCCGGTCTAGAAATTCCTGCAGCAACTCAGCAAAACTGCAAACCCCAAAACTTTCTCATACGAACTCCAAATCAGGTGAAACCAATTTTGTTGGAAAGATAGCAACAAGAGTTTTCCTCAAGGATAAACCGATAATATTTTCTCAAGGATAAACCGATAATATTTCCAACCCGAAAACGCAACAAGTTTTCCATACGAAATCCGTTTTCGGAGAACTTGGGCTTGTCATGAAGATCACAACAAGCACCAAAACCCAACAAGGAGAAATGACAAATAAGAACCAAGAAAGATGATATGCCAAGTATGCAAAGGTTTGAGCTCTCCACAAAGATGCGATCAAGTTACTCACTTGAGAGCCTCTCTTGATAGTACGACATCTATCATATAACCCGGTCTCCCACTAACACCATGAGACCGGTAAAATAGAAACCCTATCAAGATCATACCTTTGCCTTGCGCATTCCACTTGAGCTAGATAATGACGATCTTGATCTCTTCAAGTGACCACCTTTCTTGATTGCGCTTTGCTTGGTGAAGACTCACATATTGCTCCCCATACACCAAGATGGGAGTGCCTCTCTTAGGAACATCTTCACTTGACCATTATCTCCAAATGGGTTGCAAGCTTCAAGCATATGATATCTTCTAGATGCCCATCTTGAACTTGCACAACTCAACCTTGATGACGATCACCACTTGACGTCATCCTCCATGAGCTATAAGAAATCTTCTTTTGATGCAAGCCCATGGAGAGATACCTAACCCCAACAAAGGAATGCCACACACACATAATGGGTTAGTTCACAAAGCTATATGGACAATTTCTTACCACACCATTGGATCACATGATCCCACATGGTATATCATTTAGCTTTGTGTGTTGATCAACTTGAATCCACTCTTTGCACTTAGTCTTGATCAACCTTGTATCTTTTCTTCTTCTTGATCATATCAAATATGTCCATTATAATCAATGATGTTGATGGCATACAACCTTGAATCAAACACATGGAGTTCAAGCGATGCCTATGGACAAACCTATAAAATATCTCAATACAAACATTAGTCCATAAGGATTGTCATCAATTAACAAAACCACGCATGGGGCAACATGCACTTTCACCTAGCTCGGGGGTCAGAAAATAGTTTGTAGAGAGGCTATACCTACTATTAGTTCAGCCAAGGGGCCACTTTCTTTGCAAAAATGTAGAACCGCTAACACAATCGTAAAAAAAGGACCCACATGATAGCGTCAAGTGAATATGTAGATGGCATGAGATAAGTCATAGCTAGACGGGTTTACAGCTTAAGAGTAGCCATAGTGCTAGGATCTTAACCGGCATCATGTAACCTGGCCCCACAAAGATGCTGATGTGGTATGTAACTAAGGAAGAGTGGTAGATACCGTATCACAGCACGTATAATAAGAAAATTTACTGGCAAATAGATCTTGTACACATATTTACATTGAGCTACTACTTAACATTAGATAATGAGATTGATATTGTTCATTATAGAGGTAGTATCGTATACTAGGATAATTAAGATTTCAAGTGGGATGGGCATGCCACTTGTCCCATGTCCCATCCCACCAAAACTGACCCACTTGTCCCGATTAATAAACCCACTAATCCCGTATGGGATAACTGGGACATGTCCCACTTAGCCCATGGGAATCCCATGTATCCCGCGGTCGCTGACCTCATGGGCAAGTCGTCCATCCTCCTTTGCTGTCGTAGGTGGAGGAGGGGATCTCTGCGTGCTCGCTCCAGGAGGAAGAGGAGAAGGCGGATGCCCGAGGCGGACGCCGGCGCCCTGGCCGCCGCGGCGGTGGAGGTCCTGTCCCGCGATCCGGCTACTTCCACCACCGGAGCATGAACGCCCCGGATCTGGTCCGCGAGTTCAACGTGGAGTATCCGCCGGCACCCTCCGCTGGCGCTGGAGGAGGAGCCGGACTGGGGCTGGGGCTGCGGCCCAGCGAGTCCGTCGCTGGAGCCGGCGGAGCGCGCCGCGCTGGCGCCGACGGTCGTGCTCAAGACCGGCTTCTACATCCTCGCCGTGGATCGATTCCTCGCCGTGGCAAGGCCAGGGCGCTGGCCTGGATCGATTCCTCGTCCGGCAGCACAACAGAGCTGCTCCGACACCATGGTCGTGCCTCCCTCGACGGTTCCTCGATCGATTCCTCGCGTGGAACACCTTTTGGTCACATCGCGCAGCTTTTCATCAGACAATTAGCCGTGTGGTCCACCCTGAAATCGATGATGCGGTAGCGGAGGCGGGAACAGGTCGGAGCGGAGCGAATCGACCACGGCGGCCAACTGCCGGTGTCGAGGAAGAAGACCGATCCGCGGACGAAAACGAGCGCCCCGGCTCGCGTGACTTGGGGAGGAGGGAGCGGAGGCCTGGGGGAAGCTCGTGGTCGTCTCCGATTTGCCGGGGGCGTCCTGGAGAGCCGGCACGGCGGAGCTCCAACGGCGACTCTTTCCGAGACAGGAAGAGAGAGCAAGCGCTCAGCTGATTGAGGTGGGATTCTTCGGGATAACTGGGACATCTGTTAAAGCCCAATAATTTTTTTAGTTTTTGGGATAAGTGGAGGTGGGGCGACGGGATAAGTGGAGTCTTGTACGAGGTGGGAGGTGGATGTCCCAATACCATCCCACTTGCAATCGTAAGGATAATACTACTCCCCACTATGAACAGACTTAGAGCCCGATTGGATTGCCGGGTCAGATTACCTACCGAGCCGTAATCTTTTCGGCGGTCGCGCTGGATTTTCTACTGAGCTGGATACCTAAGTCGAATTTTCCGATCGTTTCAGCTAATTTGTGCATGCGTCGGTAAATGAATCGGCCCGGACGCGATGAACACGCGTGGGGAGGCAATAGGACGGAGCATGTTTGTACTCCCATGGATCACCGCCACACGTGGGGTGCTAGGCGCGGTCGGAAAAGCGCAGGCGGGTCCGAGTCATTTATAGGAGAGTACCAAACGCCAACCGACCAAGTGACCAGTGCCCTGGAAGCTCCGTTGACCGTGTTTGGAGCCGATGGCAACTCGCTGTGTACGCTCGCTTTACTTCACGGCCGTTTGTTCCGTACCCCATCGATCAATCCACCGTACCCTGATGAGTGATGATAACTAGTAAAATATTTAGACGGTTGGAAGATCAAAACACACGAGATTAATTTATTACTAGCTTTGTGGACTGGTGAAATCGTAATTTTGATCGTAAGCATCAATCAAATTACAATCCACGAGTTCGTAGGAAGAAATCGCACATATCCGACGTGGACGCTATGCCCCAGCGCATGTTCTCCTTTTCGAAGCCAGCTACTACTGTGCTCCACTGCCGATACGTGGACAGCAACGTCGTAATCTTCCACGTGTCAAGCACCGGTGAACTGACCGACCCTGGCCAGTACCCCAATCAGAGGAGGAGAGTTTAATTTGGTGGCCAAAGCAGTAGTCAGGCATTCTTAATTCTGGCTGATTACGGCTGATCTCCGCGTTCTCTGAGACATTAATTTTATGCAGATGTCGTTCTCATGGAAAATGGATGAAAGCGAAAGTTCATCTGAACATCTCGGCGCAGTGTAATTCCAGGAAGGAGCAGAAAGGCAAAAGAAAGGACGTAAGGAAAAATAATTAAAAGTTTAAAATAATCGATGAGAAGTAGCTGCTGCTAGTGTGTGCTGATGCTACAGAGGAAGCAGCCCAGTCCACTCCAAAAGAAAGGTCGGCTTCTTCCTATAAATAAGCGTCTCCACTTGCGGTTTGACAACACCACAGCCAAAAATATATACCTTCCTCAAACAGCCACTAGCTAGCAAGCTCAAGCTAAAGCTCGTAGTGGCTCCGATCCTTTGCAGCAAGAACACACACGTCCCACTGAGACCCCTCTTAGCTCAGATCGATTGAAACCCTAGGTCACTTATGGACTTTGACTTGCTGATGAGTTCCAGCCCGGAGGCGCAGCTCGCGCTGATGAACACCATGCTTCAGCTGGAGCAGGCGCTCAACGAGCAGTCGCTCATGATGGCGGACGCGTCGCCACCGATATCGCCCGTTCAAACCCCTGCCAACAGCCTCTCGCCTCCGCCGCACGTGTCGAACTGCACCGCCGTCGACGCGGCCGGATATTACTACCAACAGGACTACCTGCACTCCCCTCCGGCCGTGTACGGCGCCGGCGCCGGGACCGGAGTGCACCAGGAGCAATACGTGATCATGTCTCCGGGCGCCGTCATCGTCGATGGCCCTGGGGGCGCGCCGCAGGGGTACTCATCGGCGTCGTCGTCGGACGCCATGCGGGAGATGATCTTCCACATCGCGGCGCTGCAGCCGGTGGAGGTCGACGAGGAGGCGGTGCGCCCGGCGAAGCGCCGCAACGTGCGGACCTCCAAGGACCCGCAGAGCGTGGCGGCGCGGCTGAGGCGGGAGCGCATCAGCGAGCGCATCCGCGTCCTGCAGCGCCTCGTCCCGGGCGGCACCAAGATGGACACCGCCTCCATGCTCGACGAGGCCATCCACTACGTCAAGTTCCTCAAGTCCCAGGTGCAGTCGCTCGAGCTCGCCGCGGCCGCCACCGCCGCCCACCACCGCGCGGCCGCGTTCGGCGCCGGCGCCTACCCTGCCCCGCTGCAGCACGCGCCGTGGTAGCTCACCGACGCTTCATCTACCACGATCGATGATACAATAATCGTTTCGTTGTTACTGTCGCCCCCGCGCGCGCGCACTAGCTCGTCGTCCTCGATGGCTTATGGAGTTCCTCGGATGATTTCTGTAGCTCTGTGCTTGTGTCTGTGTGTGCATGGTCACATGCATGTGTAAAAATGTAGTAGGAACCTTCTAGTTACATTTATCTCTGATTGTTACCGCATGGCGCATGCTAGCTAGCTCGTACGTGGTTTGCTCTCCAAGCTTTTTTTGGACTCGCAGCCCGTGCATGCGCATTGCCTACATAGGATGCTTGTACACTCTTCTTTTACCTTATCAATGCAGTACTACTATTTTTCATGCATGCATGCACAGTGTGATCATCCTTAAATTTCGTTCGCATGCATGCACCGGAATGCATGAACAAGAACCATCGTCCTTTTACCTTATCAATGCAGTACTACTCTAGAAAGTGGACCGTTCATCAATGGCGCGGCACGTACGATCGAGCAAGCTTCGCGTACCTCAAAACATGTCAGCAGAGGGCCGTGGCTTTGCTGCTTCCATGTCGTCTCGCCGTCGGCCACATCTGCTCGCCATTGGCGAGAGCAATAACTTCTTGACCGCTGCTCCGTAGAGCTGCCGGCCGAGGAGGACGCCGACCGTACGTACGCCGGCGACGTGACTCACCGACGAAGCAAGCGGAAGCTAACGCATGCAAGTTAACTTCTTCGGACGATAGCCGCAACGGTAAACGGCGAGCCAATCTTGTCGCCGGTGTGTGCAGCAACCATTTCTGCCGTCGCGTGCTCTCCGCATGTGGCAGTGTCTGTACTTAGTACTTACGTCCACCGGCCTTGAATACCAACAGTTTAGGGGGCCCTGATCGATCGCTTGCTCGATGTAGAAGTAGTTGCCGTTGTTTCAAAACCGTTGCCGAGTTATGGCCGGTCGAGACAGAGGATGGTCCAGCCGGCCGCGGCCGCTATGGATCTATCATAGTCGATCGGTAGTGTTCGGTATCGTTGGCTCCGGCCTGCAACTTGTTTGTCAGTGCTTGTGGTCCGTCGGGCATTGTATGCATGGACCGGTGGTGTTCCTAGAAGCATCACATGGTAGGAGCATGGAATATATGAGCATTAAGATATTTGTCGTTGATATCCTATAACTTGTGGGGTTCCTGTCTTTGTGATGCATTAATTGATCAATAATTGATCTTCTTCTCTGTTTGTATACTCTGCACTAAACTAGTACTACTCCTAAGTCCTACTAACAAATTAAGGACCTATAGCTAGGAAAGTTTCAGATCGGCGTTATAGAATTAGTCGCACTTTCGATCGAGGTATAGCTAACTAAGCTCTCAGCTGTTCATATAAGTTACTAGGTGTAACCAGCTCCATCGAACAGTGTATTCCATGCATATATGCATGTAGATTTGTGGGTTCAGTCAGCAGTAAGCCTTGCTCGATGGACCACCGGATCTGTAATCTGGGTCACCAGTCCCCTGTCTAGTGCGTCGGAACCTAGTCACTTTTGCACGTCACTTACTGTCGTTCTATCCACGCGATCGAGAACAAAATCCAAAGGGATACATGGCACTGTACCATCTATATTCCCTACATGGGCATGCATGGCAAATGAAGAACGCGCACGATCAATAATTACCGTAGTAGACCCCCCTAATTAACTGACGGTGAAAGCAGAGAAATTAACGTACAGTTGTTAAATACTCCCTCCGTTCGGATTTAATTGACACACATTTGGGTACACATGGATGTATCTCGACACCATACAAGTATAGATACATCCATATTGATAGAATACGTGTTTAGGTTGTGTTTGTGTATTGCTGTAATATGTAACCTGTCCGTGTATGTACTCATGTCAATATATATACAGGACCCCACCCACGTTCGGGTGTGTGCGTCTCACCCCAGAAACCTAGCTTTCCTATTGTTTCACATGGTATCAGCCTGATCGATCCGATCTCATCATGTCTTCCGCCGCCGCCGACTCTTCGGTCTCCTCTGCGTTCTCCTCGGCGCCGTCTGCTGCCGATCTCGCGACGCTCAAGCCGCCGTCCTCCATGACCACGGCCGCCGGCTCTTCCTCCTCCGGGCCGGTGCACTTTGGCCATCTGATCAAGACCACACTCTCCGCTGAAACTCACCTGCTATGGCGTGCCCAGGTCGTCTCCTTGCTGCGGAGCAACCTTCTTCATGGGTACGTTGAGGGCTCGTTCTCCTGCCCCTCCTCTACCACTAAGGATGGTGCTGGTACAGAGACTCAGCCCAACCCAGCCTTTGCGGCTTGGGTGCAACAAGATCAGGCCATCTTGTCGGCCTTCCACTCGTCGTCGTCACCGGCCGTTGGCGCCATGATTATGTTTGCAGAAACTTCTGCCCAGGCGTGGTCCATCATCAACCGCACCTTCGCTGCGCAGTCCTCTGCTCGCTCCTCACATCTTCGTGCCGAGCTGGGCAAGGCTAAAAAGCTTGACTCCTCCATCGCCGTCTTCTTCAACAAGATCAAGACCCTCGCGGATACCCTTGCCTCCATCGGGCAGCCGCTCCGTACAGCGGAGTTTAACAACTACGTTCTTGATGGCCTTGATGAAGAGTACGACGCCATTGTCGAGCTTGCCCGTGACCGCGACGTCCCTATGCCGTCGCATGACCTCTATGCCCGTCTTCTGTCGACGGAACAGCGCGTGGACAGTCGCCGCGCCATGGCCCATCAGGCTAACGTGGCCCGCTTCGGCAAGTCCTACAAGCCAGCGCACACCGGGGCGCCTGCATCATCTTTCCGCCCCGGCCCGCCTCCGCCAAAGTCTCCTGCCAGCTTCGTCTCCAAGCCAGCTCACACTGGTGGCGGCGCACCTCTGGTGGTCGGCAGGACTTCCGCTCGGACTGGCGCTCTGATGGTCGCGGTGATTCGCGCGCGAGTGCTCCGCGTACAGCTACCATATGTCAGCTGTGTGATGAACCAGGACATGTCTCTGCGCGCTGCTTCAAAAGGTTCAATAAAACCTTCCTCGGCATGTACAATGATGGTCGTTTCCTTGACCGTCAGTTGGCCATGGCGAATCATGTGTACGGGCCTTCTGCTCAACCCCAGGGACAGACCTCCTCTTTCCCGGTTGATCCTACATGGTACATGGACTCGAGCGACGGATCACTTCGCTAAGGAGATGGAGAAGCTGCACATGAGGGAGGCCTACCATGGACATGAAAAGGTCCATACCGCCGACGGTTCAGGTATGCGTATACTTCATGTTGGTCAAGCAATCCTTCCTACTTCTTCCTCTAGGCCGCTTTATCTCCGCAATATCCTTCATGTCCCTGATGTCACTAAAAATTTGTTGTCTGTTCGTAAATTATCTCATGATAATAATGTTCTCGTTGAGTTTCATCCTAACAGTGTTTTTGTTAAGGACTTGGACACGAGGGCAATAATTCTTAGAGGTCGCTGGCGTGGTGGTCTGTATGCGCTTGATGTTCCTGCGGTTAAACAAGTTCTCAGTGTTGTTAAAGCTTCATCCTCGCAGTGGCATGCTCGCTTAGGCCACCCCTCCTCCCAGATTGTTCAACATATTTTGAGTCGTAATGAGCTTCCCACAGTGTCCAATAAAATAAATTTAGTGTGTGATGCCTGTCAGCAAGGCAAGAGTCATCAGCTTCCTTTTTCGCTTTCTCAGCATGTAACAACTGCTCCTTTAGAGCTTATTTATTCAGATGTGTGGGGCCCTGCCCAAACTTCAGTCAGTGGTCATAATTATTATGTCAGCTTTGTGGATGCTTATAGTCGCTTTACATGGTTATATCTTATTAAACGTAAGAGTGATGTTTTTAATGTCTTCTTGCAATTTCAGTCCCATGTTGAGCGTCTTCTTAATCATAAAATTATACATGTTCAGTCTGACTGGGGTGGTGAGTATATCAAACTCGACGCCTTTTTCAGAAGATAGGTATCTCTCATCGTGTATCATGCCCCCACACACATCAACAAAATGGTAGTGCTAAACATCGTCATATTGTTGAGACTGGTCTAGCTCTCCTTGCGCATGCTTCCATCCCTTTTCGATTCTGGAGTGACGCATTTACTACCGCATGTTTTCTTATTAACCGCATGCCCACTCGAGTCATTAATATGCAAACTCCGCTAGAACACTTGCTTGGTGAGACACCAGACTACACATTTTTTAAAGTGTTTGGGTGTGCATGTTGGCCCAATCTCCGTCCTTATAATCGCCACAAACTGGAGTTTCGTTCCAAAAAATGTGTCTTCCTAGGGTATAGTCCCCTTCACAAAGGATACAAATGTCTCCATGTTCCCTCTAACCGTGTCTACATCAGTCGTGATGTTGTCTTTGATGAACTTGTTTTCCCCTTTTCTAATTTACCATCCACCGAGTCGTCATCATGTTCTCCTAATTTTCCTGTCTCGCTTGACCAATTTGAAGATTATGCGCATGCTCCGGCTTTGCTTCCTAACCATGGTGCAGGTACTGGGCGTGGTGTGCGGCTTGAAATTCTAGACGAAAATTCGTCACTGCCTACCGTCGATCCGGCCGCTGGCACTCTGGACGTTGATCGCATGCAGCCGGCCACTGGCACTCTGGACGTTGATTGCATGCAGCCGCATGCATCCTTTGCTCCATCACGTGAACCCAGTTCACCACTGGTACACACGGGCACTGGTCTGTCTTCGGCGCGTCCTGCTGCGCCAGACACTGCGTCGCCTGCCACTCCATCGACACCAGCCTCCACCGGATCCTCTGCATCGCCCGCTGCTGTGATCCCGTTTGTACTTGAGCAAGCACCGTCACCTGCTTCAGGTGCCATGTTGCCGTCTACCGTGTTGCCTGCAGAAAACAGTACGACGCTGCTGGAACCTGTTGTTCCTCTGCCTCCTAACAGTCTACGGCCTGTCACTCGTGGTCTCCGTGGCATTCACCAACGGAAGCTACGTACAGATGGTACAGTTGCATGGTTAGTACATGTATGACTCAAGCGACTGCTGATCCGACAGCTGAGCCTCGTCATTTTCGTGCTGCCTTGAGTATTCCTCACTGGCGCGAAGCTATGGAAACGGAATTTGATGCTTTGATCAAGAATGGTACTTGGCAACTGACTCCTCCTCGGCATGGTATTAATATTATTGATTCTAAATGGGTTTTCAAAGTGAAGCGTCATGCCAATGGTACCATCGAGAGGTATAAAGCTAGACTGGTTGCTAAAGGATTTAACCAGCGTTATGGGTTGGACTATGAGGATACATTCAGTCCAGTGGTCAAACCTACAACCATTCGTCTGCTTCTCTCGCTTGCTGTGACTCATGGTTGGTGTATGAGGCAACTAGATATTCAGAATGCCTTTCTGAATGGTGTTCTTGATGAGGAGGTTTTCATGCGCCAGCCTCCTGGTTTTGAGGATGCTGCACGACCGGATCATCTTTGTCGTTTGGTCAAGGCCATTTATGGTCTCAAACAGGCCCCTCGTGCATGGCATGCTCGTCTTGCTACCGTGTTACGACAACATGGTTTTCTGGAGTCCACTGCTGATACATCTCTATTTATTCTTCAGCGGTCTGATATTACTATGTATCTTCTGGTTTATGTCGATGATATTATTGTCCTCAGCTCTTCATCACAGGCTATTGATAGACTGATTCTTGGACTTCGCCAGGAGTTTGCGGTCAAGGATCTTGGTCCTCTTCACTATTTTTTGGGCATTGAGGTTGCTCGACGGTCTGGTGGTCTCACAATGACACAACGCAAGTATGCACTTGATCTTCTTCGACGCGCTGGTATGTTAAAGTGCAAGCCCGCCGACACTCCTATGTCTGTTGTTACTAAACTATTCCCTGCTGATAGTCCGTCCTTAAGTGATGAAGATGCCACTACCTATCGGAGTATTGTTGGAGGTTTACAGTATCTTACACTCACGAGACCTGATTTGTCGTTTGCTGTTAATCGTGTGTGTCAGTTTCTTCATGCCCCCACTGAACAACACCAGTCAGCTGTCAAGAGGATCTTGCGGTTTGTTAATGGTTCTCTTGATCATGGACTTCTTCTTCGACCCGCTGCATCTAGCTCTATTGATGTGTATTCTGATGCTGATTGGGCAGGAGATGTTGCAGACAGGCGATCAACGGGGGGCTATGCTCTCTTTCATGGTGAGAATTTGATTGCCTGGAGTTCTCGTAAGCAGGCTACTGTGTCTCGCTCTAGCACAGAGTCTGAATATAAGGCTGTTGCTAATGCTACAGCGGAGTTGATTTGGGTTGAGGCGTTGCTTAAGGAACTTGGAGTTCGTTATGAGTCCCCACCTACTTTGTGGTGTGACAATATTGGTGCTACATTTCTTGCCTCCAATCCAGTATTTCATGCACGGACAAAGCATATTGAAGTGGATTTTCATTTTGTTCGTGAGAGAGTAGGTCAGAAGTTATTACACATTCGTTTTGTTGCTTCCAGAGATCAGCCTGCCGATATCTTCACCAAACCGCTGCCACTTCCAATGTTTCAGGAGTGCAAGCGCAATCTCCATATGTTCTCCATAGTTGAGATTGAGGGAGGCTGATAGAATACGTGTTTAGGTTGTGTTTGTGTATTGCTGTAATATGTAACCTGTCCGTGTATGTACTCATGTCAATATATATACAGGACCCCACCCACGTTCGGTGTGTGCGTCTCACCCCAGAAACCTAGCTTTCCTATTGTTTCACACATATTTGTACAAAACCAAGTCAATTAATTTGGAACGGAGGGAGTAGATCGTAGGTGAAATCAGTGATCATGCAGAAAAGGTCCAAATATAAAGCAGACTAGGGATATTAGCGCGGGCTATGCCGCGCGTGTTTGATTAAATTGAAATTTGACAATGTTGATATTTAATAGGTGTGAAGATTTGAAATTTTTTTGAAATGTGAAGTTTTCGAAATTTAATCAACTTGGGGAGCTATTTGGATTTGAATTTTTTTTTTACATTTATAAAGTGGTTAGATTTGGAAGGCATTTTTTTTTGAATTAATTAAACGTATGTGCCATGCTCTTGTTTAGTGAAATTTAAATTTGGGAAGTTTTGATAAGTGTGGAAAATTTGGGAATTTTGTTGAATTTAGGGAACTTTAATGTTGTGTTTGTATTATTTTGATTTGTATTTTAGAATATACATTTTTTTATTTGAAGTATAGCATTTTTTTAATTGTTATTTTGGAGTGTAAGCTGAAAGATATGAATTTTTTGGATTTTAGTATCGTGGTGCAATTGAAATTCGAGAAATTTTAATAGGTGTGGAAAATTTGGAAATCAGTTGAATTTAGGGAACTTTAATGTTGTGTTTGTATTATTTTGATTTATATTTTAGAAGGTACAATTTTGTTGAATTGTGGCATTTTTTTTGCATAATTATTACTTTGAATTGAAGTTTGGAAATTATGAAAATTTTGAATTTTCACAATTTGCATGCATGTAAATGTGTTGGATCTAAAGTTTGATTTTTTTTTTTGAAAACTTTGGGTATATTTTTTTTTTGAATTATGGTTTGAAAGTTATGGATTTTACAATTTATAACATTTTAGTTAATTGTTTAATTTTAATATTTGTTGTACAATTGAAATTTGGGAAAAGCATTTTTCTTTTCTTTGATTATTATTTCTAATGTTGTTTCACTGTAAAACAAAAGGAAAGCAAATAAGAAAAGAAAAGAAATAGAAAGATGGACTTAAATGGAGGTGAAATGTCATTTCCACATAATCTATATTTGATACTGTAATTGTTTTAATTAAGCAATAATTGTAGTTATTTAATGATGCATGGAAATGTGTTAGATATAAAGATTTTAATTTTTAGGAAATTTTGATATATATATATTTTTTTTGAATTATGGTTTGAAAGTTATGAATTTTGCAAAATAAAATAGTTTGCATTTTTTTTCCGAAAGTGTAAAGAAAGTTTAGGGGTGAAAACTGTGAAGTTTTCCACATAATCTATATTTGGTACTCTAGTTGTTTTAATTAAGCAATAATTGTAGTTATTTAATGATGCATGGAAATGTGTTAGATATAAAGATTTTAATTTTTCGGAATTTTTGATATATATATATATTTTTTTGAATTATGGTTTGGAAGTTATGAATTTTGCAAAATAAAATGGTTTGCAATTTTTTCCCGAAAGTGTAAAGAAAGTTTAGGGGTAAAAACTGTGAAGTTTTCGAAATTTCATCAAATTGGGGAGCTATTCAGATTTGAATTTTTTTTACATTTGTAAAGTGGGTAGATTTGAAAGGCATTTTTTATTGAACTATTTAAATGTACGTGCCATGTTCCTATTTAGTGAAATTCAAATTTAGAACCATCGATATGCAAATATGGTGGTTAAATCTATTACAGTAGATTGAAATATTCAAACATATCGCTCATTGGGATTTGAAATGGTAAAATATGTTGTAATTTGTTGTGTGGAGTATATTGAAATTGCTGTCTAGGGTATCTTCAAATTTTTAGCAAATTCGAATGTTCGATTATGTTTGTATGTAGGCATAAATATTTAGTGTAGCTTTGTAGTCAGAGGATATACATTGAATGAGCATTTATTAAAGGCAATATGTAATTAGATAAACTGTATATGAATTTCATATTTAGAGGACGTTAATTTAAATTAGTTTAAAATATTTGTTGAATTTGATTATTTAATTTAATTTGTAATTACAGGAAATGTATTGTGTGAGTATTTATCAATTTCAACTTTACATAATTAGAGGTAGTGCATTTGGTTTATCTTCAAATGTTCACCAATTAAAAATATTCGAACATGTCTGTGTTTTGGACAGAATTTATGTTTGTAGTTTGACATAAGTAGTTGGCGTTCATTTTTTTTTATCATGTTGATATATTTTAGAGTATTTCATTTTTTTTTAACATTTCGAAACAGTCAAATATGTTTTCATATGTTGTTAACATTTAATTTAATTCTGTAATGAGTAGAAAATGCGCATGTATTCAATTGAATTCCATATTTGGAGAAAAGTTATTTAGATTATAGCAAAATTGTTATGGCAAATTGTTTACGAAGTTGGAATGTTAAATTTAAGTCTATTGTTAGAGGGAATGCATTGTATGAGTATTTAGTAAATACAAATTTACATAGTTAGAGGTTGTGCATTTGGATTTTTTTTTTGAAATATTTACCACTTCAAAATGTTCAAATATGTTTGCTTTCTTGCTGTAAGTAATCGGCATTTTTTTTTGTGGACATGTCGATATATTTTAAAGCATTTCTAATTTTTCAGCAAGTTGGGATGTTAACATTTTTTTTTTGCTAATTTGTAATTTAAGTCCATAGTAAGGGCAGAAGCACATTTGTTCAACTTGTAGATGTTGATTTATAAGAAATTTGCAGCAATTGTTTTGAGCTGATTTGAATTTGTATTTAGGAAATCAGAAAAGATTTCGAAAATAGAAAAAGGAAACAGAAATAGGAAAAAAAATACAGAAGGCCGAACGGGCCGCACGTACAGCGGCCCAGCCCAGCAGCAATCCAGCTCCCCCAGCCCAGGCCCACGGTGACGTCGCCATGACGTCACTGTGGCCGGAGCCTGCCGCGGCGGCGGCGAGCACGCCGGCGGCGAACCAGCGGGAGCTGGGACGCGCGCGTGGGGTGGTTGGATGCGCACGGACGCGACGTGCTCTGGAGTGGCGGCGCCGCCGCTTCAGGTTCGCCGGAGCCTCGCCGGTGAACACGAAACGCGGCGGCGGTCTGCGACGACGGCGGCGAAGATTACGGAGAGACCGCGGCGTCCCGGCAAGCGAGAGTGGGCGAGTAGGTGGAGGGCGCGACGACGGAGCCTCCCGTGTGCGCAGATCTGGGCGGAGAGGCGCGTAGCGGCGTGCCGCCGCGTCGGCGGCGCCGCCGAGCTCCGGCGCGCGCGAGGAGAGAGAAGGGGGAGGGGGGTTCTGCCGGTTGTTTTGCAAAAAAGTCCGCTGTTTTTTGCGGAATTACAATCAGATCCTTTGATTCGTTAAAATATGGACTGCAGGAACAATTTGTATGAAGTGCCGGTTGTTTTTTGTAAAACGACCACGGACACGTCTACGGTGACCGTCGGATCGCGATTCGACGACGCGGATGCGTGCACTGTAGTTACTGTAGAGCTACAGTGTTGAATAGTGCGTTTCGTGCGAACTTTTATATATACATACTGATTTGGTTGACGTCCGATGAGATGCAGCACAAAGTACTAGCATTCCACTTCACTCAGCTCACTGATTAGCTTAAAGAGATGGATGCCACAAAATCTAGAATATATCCACGTCTTTTTTGAAAGCCACGTGGCAATGAGCTAGCCGATAGTGAAGTTGCTGCTCTTCCGTGACCCACAACTAGGACGCATTGAAAAGTTTACAACGCGGTTTGAATGTTTCCAGAGCCTAGCATCAGTGGTACTGTCGGCGACGACGGCAATTCAGCAGCAGCTCGATCGCGGCCGCTCTCAGGCTCCTAGCTAGCTGACCGAGAAGGCGAGAAGAGAGCCTGATTGATCGAGCTCAGCATTTCACACACCACTCGCCGGATCGCTGCCACGTCAGAAGAATCAGCGCGGCGGTCGTCGGATGCGCGACAAGTGGTCGTCGCCGGAAAGGCCGGTCCGGCCCGTCGCCGTCGTGGTGGACACGCGTCGCGCGGCGAGAAGCCACGGCCCCGCGCGGGGTCATGCTCGGAGTAGAGATCTGCGGGCGATCTTGGACGACTGATGAGGTGCGTCCCCCTTGGAGGCAGGTGTTGGATCATAGGAAATTTAGGAGAGCGTCAGGTACCACCAACGCCACGCACGCCGGCGCCGTATCTTCCTCCCCACTAAACCAACCTCAGATCTCGAATCTCTCAGGTCTTCGCTTCCTTCTTTCCAATGCTGAATGACCACATTTTTTCCACATTTTTTGATTAATTTTTCAAGCACTTTCCAGTCCCACACTGCTTTGAGATTACTCTGAAAGACCAATCAGGCCGTGACGCGTGCGTGATCTTCTGGCCTTGTCCACCCAATTGTTTTTTTTGTCCCCCGGCCTGTCCGTACGTCTCCGTCCATGCCCATTTTCTCCTGTAACATCAGCAGAGAGTGTGTGCTGGTGTGATGTAGGAGTCGTTGAAGGTTCACGTAGATAGGAACATGTCGTAGAGGGGAACAAGAAGGCGTCGCATCGGTCCCGTGAAGTGAAGTGCTTGCGATGGACGGCTGTCTGGTTCGGAATACTGATCACTACTTACTTTGTTGGATGATGATAATCAACATGTGTGGAATTGTGTATTGTTAGCTCAAGAGCATGCACCGATAGTTTTCTCATCGTCCAAATAATGCCTTGCTTTAGGCTCCCTATCCGATTTTGTGGGGGCCGGTGCTGATTTTTGGAGCGGAGGAAGCCGGGTGGATGCTGCCCCGATCGAGAAAGCATATGTTGGGCAGGATGCACGCACCTTAACCACCCATGGACGTGGACTAGCTAGGATTCTTCTCCGAACCAATAAATAACACAGAAACTATCAAATACTATGATTAACCACCAAATAAGAACAGACTTTGTGGCACGTACTGTGTTAGTTGTCTAATATGCTATGACGTGTATTGAGATTCCTGTCAATCTTCTCTGGATACAAGTACGTGATATCCATGCGTAAACTAGTTTGAGGAGATTTGAAGTAGCAATTGCGCAAGAATTTTGGTACCCAACAAAATTAATGATTTATTTTGGAAACTGAGGAATTTTCAGAAAGAAAAAGTCACTTTCAAGACTCTCCATCCGTCCCCAAATATCTGCGTATAAATAAAATAAAGTAGTCAATAAATATATTAAAAACATAAAGATCTATAATGCTGAATCATGAATCAGTATCAATAGATTCTTTCATAATGTATTGACAAACATTGTAGTTGTTGATATTTTTTTCTATATAGTTAGTCAAACTTAAATAAGTATTGAATTCATTTCTCAATTTATAAGCCTCCTATTTGGGAACAGAGTGAGTAGCCCATTAGTTAGCCAACTAGCAAGGTGCAGCTCTGTACCTTCTTAAGCTCAAGGTTGAAACTAGTAGAGTTCGAGTGAGTTAGACTAGGCTTAGCTTAGCTCCTACTAAAATTCTAGCGAGAGCTCGGACTAAGCCGTTTTAAAAACCGAGCTCTGAAAATTGGTTCATACTCAGCTTGTAATAATCTTCACGTCGATCTCGAGCTAGTTTAGAGCTAATAAAGACAATAAATTCCTATATTTAGAAGAATTTTTGTTTATCCAGTTCAAAACAATGGAAATATAAATTTCTTCAAAGTAGGTTGGCCTTTTCTCTCCCAATTGGAAGACTTTGGCTGAAAACAATAGTAGGAAGAAAGAAACTTGCAAAAGTTGCAAGGGAGAGACCACGTGTCATATTAATGCCTAAATTTTCCCCGCACTTGCATACATATAAAAGGAAGAAAAAAATCATCCGAGAAATATAAGATAATAAATTATCCTATTTCCTTTTAATATATAACATAGTACTTATACCTAATTGTATCATATTGACTTGAGCTAGTGTTTGCTCAAGATTAGCTCGTCTTCCAATATAAGACACTGGTACCAAGGTCATTTCTTTTGAATTCGTATCGAGCAAAGCTAAACAATTTGTCGACTTTGAGCCAGCCACGTGTGTCCAGCTATGCTTGCAACCCTACTCAAGCATTTTTTTAGATAAAGAGTATATATTAATATCGCGAAGATACCAAATACACCCAGCCTCTGCAACAACGTAATAACCGAAGGTATTACGGATGCACACAGCCAAAAGACAATAAGAAGAAGAAACTAAAAAAGAAAAGTCCCGCTACAGAGTTACAGTCCTTGTAGCAGCAGCACAACCACCACCAAAACAACACCTGATGTCCAATCTCTCCAAAAGCAACGCCTTCAAGAAGGAAACAGTGCACACGCGCCGTCGTCGCCCGATCGAGATCTTGGGTTTTCACCCTGGAGATAGTCCCCGCTCTCAAAACAATGTCTTCAAGAAGGCCATTGCCAGGCACAACCAATTAAGGCCAGACCTTGGATTTTCACCCTGAAAGGTAGAACTTTGAACTTCACCTGTGTTGTCACCCCCACTTCCATACCGCTGCATACGAGTACTGAATCTCCAAGCAAGTTCCTTATCGCCACCAAGAGTCAAATCACCGTTCCTAGTCCTCCGATCTCGGCTTTCATGACATTCTCCGCCTCTGACTTCATCCAAGATGGCAACAGATAGCAGACCTTCCCCGACGGTGTCCACACCTAAGGATAACACCTACTCAAGCATAACACCTAAGGACTTTGCACCTCCTACAACCAATGTCGCTCCCCCGACGGTGTCCACACCATTCAAGCCATTGACCCCAATACTGTCACCGCCGGCATTAGCCACCCTTGTGTTTGTCCTGCCATATTGTGTTTGGATGTGGTGTCGAGACGACACCACTAAACTTCCAGATTGAGCAACCGATGGTCAGCACACAGAGTAGGGCCCTGCACACAACAACACACCAAATTCGCTAGGGTTGGACGATTGATGCACCGGTGTCATCATCGTGTTTGAACTTTCTTGAGACGGGATCAGAAGAGAATATGAGAATTGGTAATTCTCAAATTGGGAGTTATGTACGTGAACTGGCCGCTTGTAGCCTCGTACAAGCGGGTTTTTAGATTGGGAACAAAACATGGCCAAGCCAAAAGTCCTAGATTTGACATTCGGGACCTACCAAAAATTAGAATTTTTGTTAAAATTTGTTGAATTTTCGTCCTATTATTCATGTCAGGTAGATATTTACAGAGAACCAACAATTTATTGGGTGTTCATTCATCGCAAGGCAAATAGTGGTGCGATTAAACCCTAAAGGTCGTGGATTTGACACCGGATTATTCTTTGGAAGACAACAATACACCGGTAGTGAAGCGTGTGTCTTCGGGTAGACCTTCTGTGAGTGTATGTGTGAAATGATGTAGAGCCGCTAGTTGTAATAAGTTCTGCTAAAAAAGAAAATCAGTCTTCATGTTTCTCTGAGCATATCTTGTTCAACGGTAAGCCACAAAAAATTGGCCCACCTCATTTCGGCGCCGTTACATACATCGAGATCGAATACGCATACACTGATTTAACGCTGCATCAAATCTGAACATAATCCAACCTACACCTGCACCACTGGCCATGTATGCACTTGACAATCCGGGACTCGGAGACTCGCAGAAATCCACAAAGTTGACTGTCACTCGATCATGATACTGCCACCGATGATGGATCAAAGCGGGTTCTTTTTTCAGTCTACATCGAAGTATCCTAAAAATTTACAAATACTTTCCTATTCTCTTCCTCGCCCCGCCCATCACGATCGCAGTAGGGTGATAGACAGACTACAAGCACAAGGGTAGGACCAGAGCAGGGCAGCCGCCCAAGTCCCAGACCCTCCGCCATTAGATGCGCGTTAGCGCGTACTCTCTCCGTTCCACAATATAATATGTTTTTGATGTTACACATGCATATCTAAATTAATACTAAAAAGAATGGACACATACATTAAAACGTGTCTAGATACATGTGTGTCCATGAGAATTAAGAAAATGTCTTAAACATTTTATATTGTGGAACGGAGGGAGTACAAGCTATATAGTACTACCACCCCACCCCACCCCAACCGTCGGTACCCGTCGTCACCAGCAACAGCAAGTGATCATCGCCCGGCGGCCGGCCGGCACCACGCATGTCGGCCTTTCGCCATTGAATGCCGCACCTAGAATTCTAGCGGCCGATCGATCGAAGACGACGGCAGCAGCACGCGGCCACCCCTCGTTGCATGTCTCTCGACGGGGCAGCCGCCCAAGACCTGAACCGGCCCATGTGGCCCCCTTGGCTTTGTCGGACAGCAACACTGCTCGATCGGCTTGTAGCCCCGAACAATCGAGCACTGTACCAGATCAGAGAAGCTTGATGCTTGCTGACACGAAAGAGTTTGTTTCTTTTGTGCACCAGTGCATGTATAACAGTATAATACACCAATGATAATAGATAACTTCGGCTGGCTAATTCCAGTTCAAGATTGTACACCTTCAATTCCTAAATATATAATGTTTTAACTCTTCTTAGTTTTCTCATATTCGTATGCGTTTAGAACTTATTTTAATCTTTATGTAGTTCATAGTGCCATATCTAAAACATCTTATAATTAGGAATAGATGGAGTAGTTGTTAGTGCTGGTTTACATGTTATGATTACAGTTTTAGGTTCTATCATGAATCTTCAGGATTTTTAGTCTAGCCTGATCGAGATATACTTACTTTTGCGCGTCGGCTTTCATATGGTGGACTGGTATCCAGTATCGGTAGATAATTCTGAATTCCCGGACCTAGACACAATACATAACTGTACATTGTTACGAAATGTTAACTTAAATTAAAACATAACATGAGAAAAATAAACCCGAATCGCCTATGAGTAGGAGCCAATTGTATTCCCTTTAAAATTGACTTGTGTATCTGAAATTTAGTAACACGCTACATGCATGCATTATACATGTTGTGGCGACTATGGTCTCATCTTCAGAATTTATCAAACACTTCTAAATAAGGTAAATGAGGCTAGGTACATCACCCGATGCAGCATTGCACTCTTGGTGCAACCCAAGCTACTTTGGAATGAATGTTTGCACATATTTAGTCTTTAATTCATAGTAGGATTGTATACGACTGAGACGCCCGTCGAAGGCAAGCAAAGTTGTCCATTGCCTGCGAACTCCACTTTCAACAACGGTGCAGCCTGAGGCCTCGTTTGGGCGCTCTGTAATTTTGAAGTATTCGAAGAATACTTTGGTTTATAGAGATATTGAAGTATCAAACACTTTGAGTTGTTTGGCTCCAGTCAAAACTGAAGTATATGAAAACGAGGGTTGGACCTCCTTTTCCAATACTGAACTATTGGTTCGCTAGGCATAAGAATACTGTATTTTTCGAATACTTTGATTTCAAAATACTTAAACTGCCAAACTAAGCCTAAGTCCATTTCATTTCATCTCAAAAACCCTTCTCTTGTTTGATGAATAAAGTCGCCTTCCCTTCAAACATAATACAAGCTATAGGTGAGAGAGTAATATGAAGTAAATTGCACAAACAAACATCTACTGGGGTCATCGCACCCAAAAAAAATGGAGATTTTGTAATTAAAACATTGAAAAGCGGACTATTAGGTTTTTGTAAAAACAATATTCCAATTTTTTGCTAGGGCGACATCAATAGAGATGTATTTGCATAATTTACGCCGAATTTTTTTCTTGCGGACTTTATTCTGCTCCTAAATAAATGTGATATTTATTCCCCTTCAACTTTTTTTGGTGGCCAGTTCTCTGTCGAGTCTATCCTTTCCAAATGCTGGCGTAACAACTAGTTCCAGGCCAAGATGATCCATCAAATAACCCATTAGATCACCCGTTTAAAGAACAAAGCGAAAACTTTTGTTAACAAGGCCTTGCCCATCACACGGCCCATAGAGTGCCAAAGCCACATACGCTGACCGATCCATCCAAACCGACATCGAGAAGCCTTTCACGTCCCCTCCCGGCCTCGCCCTCCACTGATTCCCCATCGCATATTGGCAATCTCCTCTCCAAATCAAGCCCCCCAAGCCGACCTAATCGGCGATCCGTCGCCATGTCCCGCACGGGGAGCCGCCTCGCTTCCGCCGTGCTGCGCCTCCCCGGCCGCTCCAGGGTCTCCGCCTCGCCCTCCCCTCGCCGCCGCTCCCTGTCCCCGTCGCCCTCCCCGCGCCGCCATCGCCGCCGCGACCGCTCCCCCGTCCCCTCCCGCGACCGACGCGGCGACCGGTCCCCCGCCCCCTATCGCGACCGCCGCCGCGACAGGTCCCCCAGCCCCTACCGCGAGCGACGCCGCGACCGCTCCCCTAGCCCCTTCCGTGACCGCCGCCGCCAGTGGTCACCCTACCACAATGACCGCGGCCGGGACATGGATCGGGACCGGGAACCCCCCGTGCGCCGCGGCGGCGGTGGGGGAGGCGGCGAATGGTCCGCCTCCGACGACGACGAGGACCTCAAGGGGCTCAGCTACTTCGAGTACCGCTGCGCCAAGCGCCAGAAGCTCCGCAAAAACCTGAAGCGGTGCATCTGGAAGATCACGCCCAGCCCCCCTCGACGCGACGACGAGGCCGACGAGTACCGTTACAGCGACGAGGAGAAGGAGGAGGAGAAGAAGGAATCGCCGAAGAAGGACTCGTCTGATAAGAGCGGCGATGAGGAGAAGAAGAATTCGTCCGAGTCTGAGTCTGGTGAGTCTGGGAGCTTATCCGATTCCAGCGAATCAGATCATTCTAAGAAGAAGAAGAAGAAAGGGCGTAAGAGCAGACATCGCAGCAGCAAGCGTAGCCGGCGTGCCCATCGTCGCCGCCGCTCGTCTGATGTAGGAAGTGAAAGTGATGGGAATGTTGATGAGGATTCAGAGGGTTCTTCTGATTCGGAGGACTCTAGGATAGGAGGAGGAGGAAGCGATCACGGAAGCACAGGAAGTCTAAGAGGAGGGGACGGAGCTCCAGGAGGAACAAGAGTAAGAGTCTGGATGTACCCTCTGCTGGAAGCTCTGAGGAGGTGGAGGTTTCAGGCTCTAGCCCTATCTCTATGGACAGTAAGAAGTCGGACAAGAGCTCGAGGAAGAAGAGGAGCAAGGAGTCTGATTCTGAAGATTCGATCCCTGCTGATGCCGTTGCCATCGCTGATGACAAGGAAGTTGAAAGCGCAGATGTGCCAGAGATTGACCCAGAGGCAATTAAGTTCAAGGAAATGCTCGAGGCTCAGAAGAAGGCTGCGCTGGAGAATGAGATGCCTGTTGGACCGATGCCACTCCCGCGTGCAGATGGTCATATTAGCTATGGTGGTGCACTGAGACCCGGTGAAGGTGATGCTATTGCACAGTATGTACAGCAGGGGAAGCGTATCCCACGACGTGGTGAGGTTGGTCTGTCTGCAGATGAGATTCAGAAGTTCGAAGATTTGGGCTATGTGATGAGTGGGAGTAGGCACCAGAGGATGAATGCTATCCGTATAAGGAAGGAAAACCAGGTTTACAGTGCAGAGGATAAGAGGGCGCTGGCCATGTTTAACTACGAGGAGAAGTCAAAGAGAGAGCACAAAGTTATGGCTGATTTGCAGCGCTTGGTTTCGAGAACCATTGGCGAGGAGACAGGACCTTCACATGACCCATTTGCTGCTACAGATGACTGAGTAATTTATCTAGGTATTTTACAATGAAATGGTTGCCACTATTAGTTATGCATGTTTTTCCCGTTATTCCTATAGTACTAGTGATATCGAATTTGCATTTTTGTAACTTCTGTTTTGTATCGACCATACTTAGCTTACAATTCTTATTATCCTACATGTTGGATCTGTGTTCATGATATCTGCTATGTTTTTCAAGTTGATTGATTTGCCATACTATGATTTGTCCGAGATTTATCGTGATGATAAGATAGAATGGGCAAAAGAATTTGGTATTTGTGGGTGTTAAAGGACCCACAAATACCAAATTCTTTTGCCCATTCTAAAGAATTTGGTATTTGTGGGTCCTTTAACACCCACAAATACCAAATTCTTTTGCCCATTCTATCTTATCATCACGATAAATCTCGGACAGGTCCTTTTATTTGTGGGTGTTAAAGGATAGAGGGCAGGCCTTGGTGCAGTGGTGAGGTCCTCCTCACTTGTGCCAAGAGGTCCTGGGTTCGAACCAGCCTCCCTGCACTGCACTTTGCAGGGGTAAGACTAGGTTCTATAATCCCTCCCCAGACCCCACCTTGTGTGGGAGCCTCTATGCACTGGGTCTGTCCTTTTTTTTTTTTGGGTGTTAAAGGACAAAACAGATATGCATAAGTTAGTATCGCTTTGTCCAAGATTTATCGCGATGATAAGACCGAATGGGCAAAATAATTTGGTATTTGTGGGTGTTAAAAGACAAAACAGATATGCATAAGTTAGTATCGCTAGGATCAGTAGGTATCGCTAGGATCAGAACGTGCAAAGGTGCTTTGGGAATTCTCTGCCAGTAAGGATTTGAAAGTAATTTCTCTCTATCCAAACAAAGTTTTGTAACGTCTACATTGAAGTTTATTTGTCTCGTGATCATCAAAGTATGTATATGCGGGTCATGTAGACATGATTGTGTTTTAGATTGACCAAGTAGCCTGGATCCTTTTTTTCTGTATTTCATTCATATGGGTTTGCAGTAAAACAACCATCGACTGCAAGATACAAATCTGTTGAAAGTAAAAACTGTCCTCCCATGACAGTGTTCTCTCGCAGCTAGATAAAATGAAGGTATTAACAGGTAGTTTGTGAACAGTCAGCGATGTGTTGTAGGGTATATTTGCTTTATTTTAGGACGTTACTTCTGAAACGTTATTGACTTCACCAGATAATTGATTTTGTACGTAGACATTCATTCATCCAGCTATAGGTTGGCAATTTCACGTTGTAAACTGGATGCATACACTTCTTTTTGTACTATATAAGCATCTGAGATTGGTTAAGATCTTATTTGTGAACTGCAAGTAAACTTAGGAGCTCATTTATGTGCTTTGTCACCATGCTAGCATTCGTTTTATCAAAAGTTGCTGACTGTTGTCAATTGATGCTTCGTATGAACATACTGTCCACCTAAGGTACAACATGTTTTGTGTAGATTAGCGCATAACAGCCACCCACTTTTGATGAATATATCTAGATGGGGAGTCGATGTGGACACTAGGTGCTCGATCTGTCATAGGTTCTTTTAGGATGGAGGTGGAGGACATTTATTCCTTCGATGCAATGATCTAAAACAGAGATGGCGAGCATTGCTGCTTGAGGAGGAGCGCCAGAACCTTATGGCATGTAATTCTGTGCAAGAAGAGTCAGAGTTCAATCCTGCGTATGAGATACGGAAAAAAGATGCTGATAGTTGCTCTGCTCTGGAGCTAGTGGAACTAGAGGAACAGAGGCAATCATGGAGATAACAGTCTCACGGTTGAAGAATTTCAGTTCACTGTACGGAGAGGCAATCATGGAGATAACAGTCTCACAGTTGAAGAATTTCACTTCACTGTGCGGAGGCACACTGGAGAGTGGGAGGAACATCTGAAAGCCAAGCCTGCGTTCGTCAAGCTCAATATTGATGCAGCCTTGGATGAAAGGTCTGGTACAGGAGGCTTGGGCAATATCTGCAGGGGACAGTAACGCTGCCATTGTTTATGCGGCGGCTGGCATTATCCGTGCCTCTTCTAGTCCCCTGATGCAGAGACGATGGTTCATGCACATGCTGTTTTTTACGTGCTCTTGCACATGCTGTGAAGCTGCTGATCGCCTGGGGATTAGGCGACTGATTTTTGAAACCGATTGCCTAAATCTTAATCAAGCCGTGTATTCTTCAGCTTATTACTTACTCGTCACTGGGTACTCTCTTTGGCAAATAAGATGTTTATGCGTTTCACCGTGTCTTAAGGGCAACTCCAATGGGGCTATCCATTGAGTCTGCGCGCGTCCATTTCTATCCACGCGGTCAAAAATCAAGGCCCAACGCGACGACACAAATGTAGCTATTTCCGTTTTTATCCGTCGCCACCCATTTTCGGTTCAAATTTGGGTCAGGTTTGCATCGCCCTGGACATGCGTGGATAGCTCTTCTGTCCTCTATTTATCCGCCTCTGGCTCGCCCAACAGACAACTCCCTACCCCAATCCTCTCCACCATCCTCACCCCTACCGCCGCTGCCACCTCGATTTGCTCCTCTAGGCCATCTCGGCAGCCGTCGCATATTCCTCTTCGCCACCGCCACCGGAGCTGCTTCCTCCCCACTGTGGCCGGTGTATCTCGTGGCCTTGCGGCTCGGAGCGCCCGCGACCCGACGCCGTCCACGAGTTTTGGCCGTTTGCCCCGGCCACACCGAGGTACGAATCCACCATGGACAGCCACACCGAGGTACGAATCCACCATGGACAACTCTGATGAATACTTTTACAACAACTAGGGGAGGTACTCGTCGTTGTCCGACGATTTGTTCGGTGATGAGAGTGATGTCCTTGTTGTCACCCTTATCGTCAATGAGCACCTAGTGAGGCAGCGGCCATTGTTCAAAGGGTCCTTGTCGGGCCGTCTGCTGCCTTGGACCGCAACAGATCAGTTTGCCACGTCCAGCTATACGGTGACTACTTTCGTCTTGTTAAACCAATCTACCCTCCCAAGAATTTCCGGCGCCGCTTCCGGATGAAGAGATCAGTGTTCAACCGCATCTGGTTGGGAGTGATGCACTTTGATGATTATTTCATATGCAAGAGAGATGTTGTTGGTACGCTCACCAAAAAATGCACCGCAACTATTCGGATGCTTGCCGATGGAGTTGCCTGTGATATTGTGCATGAGTACGCGTGGATGAGTGAGTCCACATGACTTGAGGCAATGTACAAGTTTCGCAAAGTGGTGGTTTAGATCTTTTTTCCGGAGTACTTGAGGGAACCCACTGTTGAGTGCACGGCCCGGCTCTTGTCTATAAACGAGGCCAGAGACTTTCCTGAGATGATTGGCAGCATAGATTGTATGCACCGGGAGTTTAAAAACTGTCCATTTGCATGGCAGGGGCAATACAAGAGACATGTTGGGGAGTGCACGGTCATACTTGAAGCCGTGGCATCACATGATTTGTGGTTTTGGCATTTTTTTTTGGCATGGAAGGTTCTCACAATGACATCAGTGTGATTCAGCGCTCTCCGGTGTTCAACTGCCTCTCCCATGGCAATGCCCCCGAAGTGACCTATCAGATCAATGGCCACACATACAACAAGGCATATTATCTAGCTGATGGTATCTATCCTAAATGGACTACATTTGTGAAGACAATCCCCAATCCTTCTAAAACATGAGAGTGCTAAGAAGGATGTGGAGCGTGGTTTCAGTGCGCTACAAGCACAATGGGCTATTGTTCAGCACCCTGCTAAAACATGAAACAAGGAGACCATGTGGGAGGTGATGACAGATTATGTGATCATGCAGAACATGATCGTTGAGGATGAGCGTGATGACAGTCTCTATGACGAAGCATGGCAGTTTCAGGTGAGTTGGTTGAGCCCAAACTGGAGTGACATCTTTTGCTCAGTTCCTCAACTTCCACCGTTATATACGTGCAAAAGAGACTCACATTCAACTCCAAAATGATCTGGTGGAGCATGTGTGGCTTCACTTCACACGGGAACAAGTAGTTCTATTTACTACAATTTATTATTTATTTCATTTGCAAAACTATTTGTGAAACAATTTGTTTAATCAGATTGTAATAAACTATTTGTATTATTTGTTTAAATTTATATGTTCAAATGTCTGAGGCAAAAGTGATAAAAAATGATATAACAAACATGGTGGGCAGATCAATGGGTCGCCCCGTTGGTTCTAGTGGCTTGGAAAGGGCGGACATGGGTCGGACGCCTATCCGTTTGGAGACCCAAACAGACAAAACGTGAACAAATTCCTTGTCCATATCAGCCGCCCCGTTGGAGTTGCCCTAATGGAATTGAGGACAGTGTTTCATTTAAAAAAAAGTTTGTCCTCGAGTCAAAGTGCTGATGGTTCAGTTGCTCGTAGACGTCACTTTCTAGGTGTATGTCATCTGGAGGATGGATCACATGATGAGGCTGACTCACTCAAACCCCAGAAAAAAACAACACATGATTGAAGCATCTAGTGTCACAACATCATTTCATCTTCTGTAGCTGGCGTTGGTTGTATCTTGCTGTAGTATGCTTGATTTGGTGGCATTTTGCGCAGCGTTTGGACTGAGTGTGTTATGTTACGTAATGGTCATATTGAATAGGTTCTTTGATGACTGATGCTCTTTTGGATATCCCAGGAGTTCCTCTAGAGTAGGCCTTTTGCTGTAGTTCGTGACCAAAAAAAGTATTCACTTGACCATGGCGTTATTTTGTTGTACTTTCTCCAATTTGATTAAAATGCCGATGATTAAAATGTTGTGCCACTATGTGATCCTAGGACGGTGCGAGTGATAATTATGATATGCACGAATACACTTCTTGTGCATCCATCTTGGCTCACTTGCACTGTCACTGGAATTTGTGTGGCAATCTAAGTATATTGAGGCATGTTTCTTGGTAAATGTTCTATTATTTTGTGGATTGAACTGTTTCATTATCCTATCCTTATAATAACACTAATGTTTAATTGTTCTTTTTCTCAGATCATCCCGTGCAGGGCTAGACGTGACTTCTTGGAGCATGTTGAAAGTGCATGGTGCCCCCATGTATGATTTTGGTAATTAATGAGAATCCTTATGGACTAATGTTTGTATTGAGATATTCTTATAGGTTTGTCCATAGGCATCACTTGAACTCCATATGTTGGATTCAAGGTTGTATGTCATCAAGACCATTGATTATAATGGACATATTTGATATGATCAAGAAGAAGAAAATATACAAGGTTGATCAAGACTAAAAGTGCAAAGAGTGGATTCAAGTTGATCAACACACAAACTAAATGATGTACCATGTGGGATCATGTGATCCAATGGTATGGTAGGAAATTGTCCATATAGCTTTGTGAACTAACCCATTATGTGTGTGTGTGTCATTCCTTTGTTGGGTTAGGTATCTCTCCATAGGCTTGCATCAAAAGGAAGATTTCTTATAGCTCATGGAGGATGACGCCAAGTGGTGATCGTCATCAAGGTTGAGTTGTGCAAGTTCAAGATGATCAGAGAATATATCATATGCTTGAAGCTTGCAACCCATTTGGAGATAATGGTCAAGTGAAGATGTGCCTAATTAAGATAGGCGCTCCCATATTGGTGTATGGGGAAGCGATATGTGAGTCTTCACCAAGCAAAGCCCAATCAAGAAAGGTGGTCCACTTGAAGAGATCAAGATCGGCATCATCTAGCTCAAGTGGAATGCGCAAGGAAAAGGTATGATCTTGATAGGGTTTCTATTTTACCGGTCTCATGGTGTTAGTGGGAGACCGGGTTATAGATAGGCGTCGTACTATCAAGAGGGGCTCTCAAGTGAGTAACTTGATCGCATCTGTGGAGAGCTCAAACCTTTGCATACTTGGCATATCATCTTTCTTGGTTCTTATTTGGCTTTTATCCATGTGAGAATTTAGAGCTTGTGTTCATCTCCATACCAAGCTCTAGTTCATCAAAAACGGATTTCATATGAATATCTTGTTGCATTTTTTATGTTGGAGGTTTTACTGGTTTGCATTCTCAAGAGAGGTTTTACCTTTATACATTTGGTTTTATACTTCCGTGTTGAACTATGACGTTTCTCCGCATGATCTTGTAGATCTCGTTGTGGTGATTCCAACGAGCCTAAGAACATCGAAAACGAAGTTCGGATACTCAAGTTATGCCTTTTAGTGTTGTTGTTTTCTGCAGTTTTTACAAGGGCGGTAGTACCGGACTTGGCCCGGTAGTACCGAGGTACCACCCTAGTACTACCGTGCCAAGTACCGGGGCTAGTACTACATTAGCTCGGAGCTCTCTGATGTCCCCGCACTTGTTATCCCAGTACTACCGGGTGCACAGTAGTACCGGGCCAAGCCCAGTACTACAGCCCCTGCGCAAAAACTATCGAACGGGCAGATTTTCTGGGGGACCTATTTAAGGGCCTTCTTCCCCAAAGGGTTCCCAACAACCTGAGGTCGTTTTTCTCTCTCTCCAACCATTGTTGACCTTGAAAAGCTTGCCTTCCTCCAATCCCTCCCATGATTCTTGCATATCTTTGAGGGAAAAGTGAGAAGAAATCTAGATCTACATTTCCACCAATCCTTCTCTCCTCTAAGTGAGGGGAACCTAGTAGATCTTGATCTTGGAGTTCTTGTGTGGTTCTCTTCTTTGTTCTTACTCTCTTCTCCCCCATAAGCATTAGTTGCTTTTGGTGGGATTTGGGAGTGAAGGATTTGAGCACTTCTTGTGTTCTTGCATTTGCTTTTGTGCATCGGTTTGTGCTCTCCACGAGGATTCGTGTAAGTGAAAGTTTGTGAGCTTGTTACTCTTGGGTCGTTGGACCCTAGACGGTGTGTGGTGTTCTTGGCCTCCAATCCAGTTGTGGATGCGTGCCCCAAGTTGGTGACTCGGGAGCCTCCAATTAAGTTGTGGATGCGTGTCTCGGGATTGATGTAAAGGCACCGGTTTCCGCCTTGAAGATTACCGATAGTGGAAGGTGAACCGAGCCATTGGGTGAGGTTTATCGGAGAATAGGGTGAGACCAGTTGTGGCGTTGAGTATTGAAACTCACACCCCTCCAACGAGACGTACTCCCCTCAAAAGGAGGAACTCGGGAATACATCATCGTCTCCGCGTGCCTCGGTTATCTCTATACCCGAGCTATTTACTTATGCACTTTACATTGTGATAGCCTTCGTGCTTGAAGTCTTATATCTTGCTATCACCTTGTTGCTTGTCTTGCTTAGCATAAGTTGTTGGTGCACATGGGCGAGCCTAGTATATTTAGGTCGTTTGCTTGTTAAATTAAAACGCCTAGTTTTATTCCGCATTTATCATGCCTAAACCAGAAAAGTTTAATCGCCTATTCACCCCCCCTCTTGGCGACATCCTTGTCCTTTCACATGTTGGCATTCTCATTAGTGACCACATGACATTTGAGGTCAACCTCTTCGAGATGACGGTGCCCAGCATGGATTATCCAGTGGTTCAGTATGCAGACGACACTATAGTGATCATGCCTGCCTGCACGACCAAATAGTGAAAATGAAGGAGATACTTGACACCTATGCTCAGTCCACAGGATTACATATTAATTATCACAAATCAATTATGATTCCTATAAACGTTGCACAGCAACAGGCAACTGATATTGCTGGGATTTTTGGCTGTGTTATTGGCACAATGCCTTTTACCTACCTAGGCCTTCCATTGGGTACAACAAAACCGACTGTTTATGATCTTATCCCATTAGTGGACAGAATTGAGAGAGCAATGACTGCCAATTTCATGATGATGTCATACAGTGGGAGAGTCACAGTAATCAACACACTCCTTTCCTTAATTGCAACCTTCTCTATGTGTGCTCTGAAGCTACACCCCAAAATTCTCGAACATGTCGATAAGATTAGAAGGCATTGCTTGTGGAATAAGAAAACAGAGGATGGTGAACATTGCAATTCTCTGATTGCCTGGGATAAAGTGTGCAGACCCAAGAATAAGGGTGGTATGGGAGTTCTAAATCTTAAAATTCAGAATGAAGGACTTCTGCTTAAATACCTGCACAAATTCTACAACAAGATGGATACACCATGGGTTACACTTATTTGGAACACGTACTATGTCGACAAGGTGCCACATTCCACTGAGTTGTGTGGGTCTTTCTGGTGGAGAGATGTCTGTAAACTGTCACCGATTTATAGAGGTATATCACAGTGCACGATTGTCAGAGGGGATACCATTTTATTTTGGAAGGACCCGTGGCAAGATCAACTAGCCTCAGCTGCTTATCCCCGAGCCTTTTCCTATACTCTTAATGAGGATGTTTCGGCTAAGGAATTTCTTACAGCAGACACATTGGGGGCCAATTTTCACCTACCTCTGTCTACGCAAGCTATTCAGGAGTTGAGGCATGCCCAAGCAGATACTGCTCATATCATTCTAGACAATACTGCTAATGATCAGTGGTCCTACCTTTGGGGTTCTGACCAATATTCCTCCAGCCAGTATTACAAATTCTGCTTCAGAGATAGTCCCACATGAGTCGTTCAATTGGATTTGGAAGAGCAAGAGTATTCCCAAAATAAAATTCTTCTGTTGGCTTCTTCTTTCTACAGATTAAACACGAGGAATATGCTAAGAAGGAGACACTATAATGTGGGTAATACATTCAATTGCACTAT